>VZTF01000268.1:1778305-1989660 GCA_013397755.1 Cnemophilus loriae | reverse complement strand
CCGCCGCCGCTTTTGTGGGGCGGCGCGGGCGCGGGCGCGGGAGCAGGTGCCCGGCAGCCGCCCGCACCGCACCGCACCGCACCGCACCGCACCGCACCGCACCGCGTAGGTAGGAGCGCCGGGGCGCGGCGGCACCGCGCGGGGCTGAGGCGGGGCGGGGTTCGAGGACTCCCACGGAGCGGCTCGGGACGGGGCGGCGGGCAAAGCCGGGCTGAGGGCCTGCGGGGCGGAGCGGGGCCGCGGCTTTCCGCGGTGCAGCTGAGCGAGGCAGGCTGGAAGGGAGCCGGCTGTTGGCGGGGCAAAGGCCTACCGCCGCCTCCGAGCAGCCAGAGCATCACCGGCTGTGACCCCGCGCCTCTTCCGCCGGAGATCGCACCGAGGGACGGGGTGCCACGGGTCTCCCTTTCAGAAGGGTCCAGGCTCTGCTGTCTTCTTCAGCCGCCTCGGTCGCATCCCGGGGAGGAACAAACAGCAAGGCTTCCCGAGCACGAAACTCCGACAACGTCTAGAGCCTTTCCTGGCCGGCAGAGCACCCCGCTGACAGGGACAGTCCCCCGCCGGACCGGGACTCCGTGCCCTGCCCCGTCATGGGTCCAGCCCGGAGCGCGGCTTTAGGGCCGTCGTTGTTTCCTGAAGTACAAAGATTGCTTTGTGTCGGTGGACGTCTGACCAGTGTTCGTTCTGGATGTGCTGACAAAAAAATCATCACTCGGGATTGTAAATGAAGAGATTAGAAACAAACGGCTGGAACAGAGTAATTTTTTAACTGGCAGATCTGTTTACAAAGTTAAACTTCAGAGATAAAAACTTTTATGGAGTTTGTAGCATCTTCTCTGGGAAATTGAATGCCATCCAAAACTGGGCTCCAGTGCAAATCATTATGAATTTTGGTAAAGGCTTTACTTTATTTTATCGTGCTGTTCCGATTGTGTGATTCAGAAGTTTTTTACCTGGGAAAGTGATCTCTCTCTCTGAAAACTGCCATAAATAAAACTTTATTCATGTAACTGCCCTGCTAAGTTAAATGCGTGTCTGTAAAGTTGTTCAGACAGTCTGTGAAGTATCAGAGCCTGCCCGTGGGTTGGTACTGGCTGGCTCTGAGGGGACGGGATGTAGCGGGAACCAATGGCATCAGGAGCCTCCTCAGGGAGGGTCAAAATACCCCGCACTTACTTTAGATGTTCGGCACTGAAGCAGTCTGGAAACCGGTGCAGTGGCAAAATGATTATAGGGGAAGGATAGTGGTCAGAAAGGAGTTGGGGAGATAATAAAATAGACACAAAAAGTCTCCCGAGAAGTAGAAAGTGAGTGGGTGGAGCCACAGCCTGCTAGAAGGTGTGTTATGTTTTACTTTAAGACGTGAGCTTAAGATTTACAACGTATTATTGCTGCTGATAGTCTTAACTGAGTCCGAAATCTGAATCAGAAACTTTAAAATAAAATTAGTATTTCTAAGGGGTACTAATAAGGCTAAACCAAATAAAAATCAGTGAAAATCAACATTTTGCATTCTTGTCAGTTTTGGTGAAATTACTTGGGGAAATGGAAACTGAAGGAGCACAGCTCTGCCCTTTTAATTTTTTGATTGCTTGACTCAAAAAAAATACATGTTCTTTCAGCACGCATGGCTCATAAAAAATATTCGTGTATTTCTCTTGTAAGACGCTTCTTGTGCATGACAGAAGTCAATTCTCTCGTGCTAGAGAGCTCTTTGGATGTAGCTTGTGGATTTGAGCCCAGGAGGGTCTGCCAGAGCTGGAAGTTGTTTGGTGTGGTGACCCCTTGGCAGGAGGCTGGGTGGGCCTTCTACCCCCAGGCTCCTCGACTACTGCGAGGGCTTGGTGGATGGAGTTACCAGAAAAAACAGGAACAGGGGGACCTGGAAAAATGAACAAATTTGTCACTTTACCTCGCACAGGAGGTGGGCAGACAGACAAGGGGGGGTGCCAAGATTCCTGTGCCAGACACCCTCGTTGTCACAGCCTTGTCTCAGTCTTGCACACTTGACTAGCACTGTAGCATCCAGCTTCTGCAGCTCTGGCTGTAATAAAGTAACACCTGCCATGCAAATTAGACCTGACTTCATTTTCATTAAATGTCACAGCGCTAGGCAGTTGTGTTGATTCTCTCTGTACTGACAACAGTCTCTGACTCATACTGGGAACAAAGAAGAGATGCTCAGCAGGAGGATGTAGTGACTGATATATAAGCACACAGCACAATTAGTGATGTGTGGCAAAGAGCTCCCCATCTAGGAGTGGAGATTTGCAAATCCAGATGCTTACAGAGGGCCAGGAATTAAGTTACCCCATCTAATTACAAACTGCCTTGTTAGTCAATGTCATTGAGATCCAAGGGGGCAATTGTCATTGAGATACAATGGAAATGGTGTCAAGGTATTAACAAACTGTAATAGATGTTGTAGATGTTAGTCTGAAATGGACATATTTGTCAAGCAGAGCTCTTTGGTGTTTGCTTTTAAGAAAAAACTGCTGTGGATATCATGAAAATATGTGAACTGTCCATTGTGTGGTAACTAGCCCTGACCTCAATATTGACAGACTGACTGCAGACTATGAGTTTGTAGAACTCTCCTAATGTTTCACCCAAGGTTAAAGAAAACAAACAAACAAACAACTTGGAAATAATCTGGAGGGGAAAAAAATTGAATGATCCTCATCAAGTCCTTGAAGCACCACTTCAGGTCTGGTTACTATCCTGCTCAGATATGAGAGGGTTGCTTATTTTATTCCAGAAAAAAAAAACCTATGGAGAGACCAAAATAACCTGGTTTTTTACCTGTTACAGAAGCAAGCTTAAAGCTCATAGGTACTGAACTTTTATCTGTAGAAACCAAAATATAGTTTAGCCACAAAGCAGCAGCAGCATTACTTGCCCTCCATTGAACTGCCAGTGAGCCTTAATCCTGTTTTAGGAAAATCATCCTTAAAACTCAGTCTCACTACACATTTAACTTCAGCTTCACTCATGAAGAAAGTCTCTAAGGGTTACAAGCATAATCTTCTCTGAAAACAAGTACAGAGAAATCTACTGGAAACATTTATATTTCCTTCAAGAGAATAATTTAGCAAGAGTTTAGCTCGCTGTGTATAAATTCACCTTTTCACAGACTACTTGCCTTTTGATTTAATCCTTCTTGAGTAAGAAATGCAAGGTCTGGTCCATAACTGGATAACTTATATGAAATGCAGTTTGTTCACAATTCTGAAAATGCAGTTTGTTCACTGCTATATTAGTTTATGGAGCTTAAGCAGCAAAAAGCAATTCAGGGATTTATATATGCCTACATAAACTTCAGATCCTTGTCTTCCCAAGCATCTGCTGGGATTCTGTACAAAGTCTGAAGATGTGTGAAAATGAGATTTAGAGCAAAACAGCTCTTGCTGATCCATACTGTGCCCTATCTACAGCCATCTGATTTGCTGTTGTAAGAGAGTTTTGCACGTATTTATGGTGATTGGCTTATGGTGTCACTTTCAGCTTCCACAGCAAGCAATTAGGGTATCTCAAAGAGCGGGCTGAGTTCACTGAGAGAGTGCACAGCAGGAGCAGATGCACTGCTAGGGTGCCGTCCAGCAGAATTATCTGTAATGCTTCACACTCTAGAATAAAAAAGGCCCGGGACCTGCTGTGCCACTTGCCTGCCTGTGCAGTTCGTAGTGAGCAGAGAAAAGACAGAAAATGGCACGGACAGGTTTGGGGTCAAGGGAGAACAGCACCAGGCCAAGGGAATTCTCTTGTGCTCATTTGTGCTTGCAGGAGAAAGAGGACATCCCTGAGGGTAAAACTTATCAGTAGCACGGACACCCAGAGGGTGCCTGTGCTTTCCAAGCTGTGTGCCTGACAACAAGTGCCAAGTGATCATTCGTGTATATTCCTGTCTCAACCTTCTGTAATTTTATTTGATCAATTGAAACCAGGCTGCTTCCCAACATTAATCATGCACTTCGTTCTACAGAAAAATAGTTCTGATTTTTGCTTTCAGATCTCGCTTCTGGCTAGAGAATATCAAACAAAATAAGCTTAGTGTTTTCCCTGTGTCTTCACGTGTTTTGTAATGTTAAAAAAAATTGTGATAAAATGTTGAAATAAAAATTCAATTTTTGCAGTTCACATTTGTGGCAAACTTGAGTCTCGGGAGTGGGACTTTTTGATGGATACAGGTAGTTACAAACAGAAGGTCAAAGGGGAAAGAGACACAGCCTTAACCAAAGGGGGGATTGCAACAGTAAATTAATGTCAAATTATCTACCTTGAAGGATCCTTGGGCTACACAGGTAGTGGGGTTTGTATATTTTGAAGAACAACACAGCTTATTAAGATAAGTTAATAATAACTGCATTTTACTGCCTGCCTGCAATACAGTATTTGACTTCTGATCTCACATATATGTTACATAGGGCAACTTTAGAAATGGGAAAGAATACTAGCTCACTGCTAAGGGCATTTGGAAACATCATCCCAGAGACAAATATTAAACATTCTGGTTTATACAACCGTAATTGTCCCTGTGTAGTATAGCACAATCAAGCTTTTTTTTTTTTAAATAACCTTAGATTTCAGTCTTACCTTAAGATGTCTGTTTTACAGCTGCATTTACTGATGGCATGCACAGCAACAGATCTCTGTTGCTGTATTGACTGATGACGTGAGATAATTTATTACTTGCATGGAATATCAGCAGATTTTCTTTCAGGTACAAAAATTTCCTAAGTGAGCGATGATGCCAAGGTTAGGAGCTCGATTTGTTTTTCTTGTCATGGACTTCTGTCAAAACAAGTGCGTTGTTACAAATGAATAACTGAAACTGGAAATTAGTTGCCATTCAGATAGGTAATTATATTTTAACAGGGCAAAATCCCAGCCCAAGCTGCCAGAGAACACTCAGCTAAAGCCAGCACAGGCTGGAACAGTGTGTGTACTCACTGTAATTGTAAATGGGGCCACCTCGGTCATGCTGCCTCTTCAAACTTAAAAGAATTAAGACCAAAGCTGTCCAAATGTTAACTGAAACTCCTAATAATTAAGGGTTATTAGGGGCTGTTGGCTGGCTTTATTTTCTACTGCAGTGCACTTGTATTTGTGGATTCTATTTGCACACAGAATTAAGAGCTCTGTTTGAACAGGTAATCCAATCTCCTCTGTGTAATTTAGCCAATGATTTTTTTTCCCCTGGCCCTTAATTTTGGCCGTGTTTCATGATGTACGGTGCAACTGCAATACTAAAAATAATCTCATTCAATGTACTATATCTGAAAGGATAAATCAGACCACCTTACAAATGCTGGGTAAAATTCTGATTTTCTTTTTTTACTTACGAAGGAAGCCCTGGAGGTGCTGAGGGGAATTTTCTGTGTGCATCTTTCCTTCTAGTGGCTGCTCTTCTCGGGGAAAAGCAGCAAGAGCAATGCTTCTGCACTGCTGTGTTGGGTTCAAAGGAATGGCAGGATGGAGGGAAGGAGACAGGTAGACAAACTTTTAGGTACCAGGAAATTAAAATCTTGTGATGAGCCATATGAAGACAAAGATACAGTAGCCATGGATTTGTCTTTATTTTCATGGAAAATGCTATGCGTTCTTGAAATGTTATAGTAATTTTGATCAATTGCATGCAAGACCAGCTTCGTAGCCCCTTCATAGCCTCTCACACTGATCTTTTCTGTCGGTCTGTCATATTCTCAGTGCTCACAGGACTCATGGATTGGAAAATACCTCAGTGACAGCCCATAAACCACCTGTCCCTCATGTATCCATTCCATACAATTTTCTCCTGGTTGCTACATACTTTCTTCCTTTTGTCTGTCCTTTTCTTTTCGGCAGCATTAAACTCACAGCCAGGTGTCCGTGTTCATAGTTTCCTTTGGGCTGTTCCTGCTCTGGGATTAGTGCCTATCACACATCCCAGTATCCCTTCCCAATTTGCTGTTAAAGGGATCAGTTAGAGCCACGAATCCACGACCGTTCGGAGGATGAGGTGGCTGAGACTGCACTACAGAAACATAGCTGGCCCAGGTAGAAAACAAGGCTGCAGGGGGGCAACCACCACGTGGAATATTTCATTGGCAGTTATTTCTTGTCTGCGTGCAGCAGCGAGTGCTCACAGGCAATGAAGCCCATGCACTGTATTGCATCTCTGGTCACCTTTTCCAGGTGTTGAACCAGTGATTATGTGGAGTTTAAACACCTCAAATGGAGTAGGCAGAGAAAAAAAAAGACAGAGAGGCAGAAAAAACCTGCTGTAATTTAATTCATAGCTCACATGGATGCCAACCTGAGCTAGTTTTCCAGTCCTTTAGCTGGAGGCATCTTTATTCCTCTTTGCTTACTCTCACCCCTTTGTTTTCTTCCATTTTTGCTAGTTTTATAACAGGGTTGCTCTCTCCAGCCAGACTCATTTATTCTGGCTCAGAACAGAATGGTTTAGGTCTTTGTAACCTACAGTAGCTGACAGATTTCCTGAACACTTGTCATTTACTGCTGTGACAGTCTACAATTACAAAGGCTATTAGATACCTCCCCTTACTCACTGCACATATTGAGCATGTGTGGCACCTGGCTCAGAAACTATCACAGGGCAACCCCAGGGTGCATCCCAGGGCACACTTCCATCAGAAATCAAATCTGACAGGACTAGGAGGTTGACTTGTAACCATAAGTCACAAACAATTAAAATCCTGAAATATTAGTATTTCATTAAGGGCTTCTTCTGAGTAACTTATTTGTTATTCAACCAGTTAAAAGTGTCTATAGCCTTTCCCAGAAGAATTTAGACCAACCTATGGTTAAAAAATAAAATTTATAATAATGGATTACTTACAAGATCTTTGAACTTCTGCTGGGACAGTTCTTCCCTCACTCATTTCTCTTTATGTTTGAATGGGAAAATGATTAGTAGTTATGTCTATCTTCAGCAAAAAAAGTAAAATAGTAAATTCCATCAAACACTGACTACAGCTACTTTTTATCATAAAATTTTACAAAGTCTCCACCAGTCAGCTCATTAGTGTAAATGATAGAGCCTTATCTCAGGTTTAAAGTCAGCAGTTTTCCTTAGCTACCAAGCAGCCTGTTTTCTTTCGTGACATGGTAACGAAGGACCTTACTCTAGAGAGCAGGGAAAATTTTCCTCTCTGTTCTTGCAGGGCAGTTGATTAGGGCTGCTAAAAATCAAGCAGACTGAATGGGATTTCAGTACCGTCAATATCCTCCTGGAAGCCTTTTCTAAAAGGAGCAGAGCCTTTGTAGGGGAGAGAAGTGCACATTGCACCCCAAGCTTGTTGTGAGGGGCAGATGTTGAGGGACGATGGAGGAGGAAAGCTGTTTCTAAAGAAAATAAGAGATTCTCCCTATTCTACCCTCCAAAATCTTTTTGGCACACAAGCACTATGTGACATACACATTAGTATCCCAGGATACCATCACTGTGCCTCACCACACACTGGTGCCTCACCAGAGCTGGGGACACTGCAGAGTCCTGCTGGCAACAGGCACGGGTGGTGCAGTTCTCCTCCTCAGTTTCCACGAGCATCTGCAGGGGTAGAGGTGAGAGGAATGGGATGGAACTGTTAAAGACCCTGGCAACTACAGATAAACATAAAACTTAAAAATATTCAGCAGAAAATGATTACTTCAGTGGCAAAGTGGGGGAAAGGAGGGAGAAACCCTGAGTACTAAGCAATTTCTCCCGATTTTGGTCTGAAAACCGCTAGTCTGGTGATTGTGGGTTAAACGTGTCAGCCAGCACATGGACACTGTGCCATGCTGCTTACTGAACTCTGCTTTTCACGGACAGTGATCTCTGCATTCATCACAGTGCACCCAGATAACTCTAATGAACACAGTCGGGGCTAAGGCTGGATTGTTCAGGATGCTCAGTGGGTTTGTTCAGAAAGGGGGAGGCTGTCACTATGTCCAGTGTTCATCCGCTGCTTGCTGAAAGCATAACATAGCACATTTCCATCTTCTGAGCACTCCGGGTATTTTAAAGAGTTGTTTGTGGCTCTGAAGGAGAGCCCACCCCCCCGCGGTCATTCAGGCGCGATCCCGCGTGGCTCTCGGCAGCGCTGGGGAGCGCAGCTCGCGTGTGCCCCCGCAGCTGCGGGGCTCCGAGCGGGTGCCTGCTGTGCCGGCTCCCGGCAGCGGCCGGCGGGCGACAGCGGCTCCGCGCCGACCTCGGCAGCAGCAAAGCTGCGGGGCAGAGGGGCTCGACAGGGAACAGCCAGGAGCTGCAGACTGGAGAGCCTTTTCTGGTGGAGCGCGAGCACTCTCCAGCAGTGCAACAAACAAAATAACAAACCAGGGGATGTGGGCACGCGGATTTTGAGAGCTTGAGTCAATAAAGGCTGGAGGAACATAACTGTTTGTGCCATAAATGCAGCAAAGATTTCTGAAGCAAACCTGCTGTCCCTAGAGCCAAGAGCAATCTAGTTAAAAAAAAAAAAAATCCTGGAAGGAAACCACCTTAACTTGGAGAGGAAAGAATATATCTCACAGAAAACAAAATGTCTTCAATTGACTAATTGGAGCAACATTGTTTAAATATTAAGCTGTGAAACAAAAAGTCGCTATTAATTTGCCTGGGGTTAAGCAGAGAATTCTGTCCTCTCAGTTCTAGATTTCTAATTTTGCAGCCAGCTGGGCCTGTGGTTCCCCCCACAACAGCATCCTTTGGTGTGCTGATTCCCTGTAAAGTTCCATCCAAAGCCTATCAGGCTCAGAGTCCATTTTTTCTTTCACCTTCTCTCAACCTTGAATTTAGCTCACCATCCATGGCCTTGAGTGTTTTGTATCATTTCTGGAACTGCAATTGTGCTACAACGGCAGAAAAAGAATAGAGAGAATTGTTTCACATGAGGAGGACTTTTATATTGCTTTTTTTTTTCAGGAGCACAGGGAAGTGCTTGTATGTTGCAGTAAGGTCTGGGCCTGGTACAAGGCTCAGGGAAAAGGGGAAGAGATTTTTTTTATTTGCTGAGCATCACAAGGACCCATCCATGACCAGTGTGAAGAGTGTCTGGGATATGCAGGGAGAACTCCTCTTCCTCAAGGGCTAAGTCTACTTGTTTGGGAAACTGCTGATATAGGTGAACTTCTGAGGAGATACAAATTGCACTTCATGTAATTGTCACTGCTACTTGGGCCAAATTCTTATTTACACCGGAGTAATTTGTGCATATATATTAAATACCACAGTGGTGGAAAGAATAGTTAATGAATACGGGTACCTAGTTCTTCATCAACACTGCTTCCACAGGTACATTTTATCCCCTGAAACAAAAAATCCAAGTTAAGCCTGTCACAAATATCATATTTTCTTACATATTCCTTCCTCTAACTATATCCACCAGCAGATTGTCCATCAGTGCTGCAGGCAGCTTGTGACAAACTGCTGTTTCAGTAATTACTGAAGGTCTGTACCACATTTGTGATGCTGTTCACCGGAGGGGTTCAAACCTAGAAAGACAGACATCATCATTTTTCTTTTGAAGCTGAGACCGAGCCTGAGTCACTGGGCCGGCCACTGACTGGCTCAGCAGATCAGCAGTGGCACCAAACATATTGTATTTATTGAATATATGAGGGGAACAATGAGAGGTAGGATGGTAACAGCAGTGATACAAAGGGAGTGAGACAGCACCAGATAAGGAATCCAGTCAGGTATTGGCCAGCCACCAGCATGAGCGTATTTATAACAAAGATCATTTGAGGGTCATAATCAGGACATAAAGGGAATCTGCTTTGTTTGCACATCATCATCACCATTGTTCAGCACATTTTTAAGGTACAAAAATGCACATGTATTTTCCAAGATTTTAATTAAAAGCACATGTTTATTTTCACACATAACTTCTTTATTATTTTTGTTTCTCAAGTAAGCTGGTATTTCTTCCTTTAGGTTATGTAAAATATTTACCTACAGAGAAACCTAGCTGCACTGAATGACTGCACCATACCATTTTCTTCCAAGGTCAGCAAAATTCTTAAAGGCTGAAGAGTAAAAATTGTGTTGCATCGCATTTGCACATTGCCTTCCCTTTATCCACAGAAACTCACCTCACTTGCCTCAGTCCTTTTGCACACTAGGGTTTATTTACAAATTGGCAGTAAAGTGCTGTAGTCTCTTTGACAGTTTGCAATTAATTGCACACAATCTGTTTAGGTTTCAAGATGCGCCGTTCATAAATGATGATATATTCCAAAAGGCAGCCCAATTGGCTGCTTTGCATATTGCATATATTTTTCATATTTCTGAGACACGACATATGCAAAATCATTTTACTGTGGCACAAACACAGGAAAGATTATTTGGAAGAAAGGCCAGAGGTTCTATATCCAATTCTTTCACTCACCTGCTGCATCCTGTGGGTAAGTCATCTAATATTTCTCTGCCTTTCTTCTGCATCTGCACAAGGTTGTTTATTCTTCTAAGAGCTGGAATTCAGTGAATGAAACTGTAATTGATTATTATTAATATATTCCAATAAATGGTGTTGCAGTGCTCTAGCATCACTTTGAAGTCAGTATTAAAGAGTATTAAAGAAACTGAGAATTAGAGGAAAAGGTAGTTAAGTCCATCTGATATGCCTGCATGGAAACGCTATTTGTGGAATAACCTCCTCAGAACATGAAACTGATAAAGGCATACATGCTAAATGGATCCCAGAGCCTTAAGAAGGTTCTTCTCTGTTCACTTGTCTTGAGTAAAGAGTGGCATGAGCCATGTGTCCCAAACCACTAAAAGCAACTTTTACAACATAAAGCATTCAAATGTGCCAGTAAATACCTTATACTGACATCATATCTCTCACCATTCTTACAATGAGCTCCTATTTACTTCAATTTTTCTCTCTTTCCTCCCACCCTGCCTTCCTGTTGTGAATTATGGGCAACTCTCAGAAAAGCAACACACTTTAATGATACATGTAATACTATAATTGAATCAAACTACTTTGTTTCCCCAAAAAGCTATTCTTTATTTGCTGGCAGGCTGCTTGTTTATCCTAACATTGTCAGTCACATCAGGAAAGCCATCTTAGTCATAAAATAGCTATTGTAGAGGAAGCATTATTGGTTCTGTACAGGGCTTTTTAGCAGTAATTATGTACAGCTTTTAGTAATTCTGAGAGTCACCCAAGCATCTTTGATACAAACCATTTGCAATGACATGCAATGATGCCTGTGTAGTATTTTTACAAGCAAAATAAAATAAGACATTTTGGTGGTAACATGTAAATTAGCCTTGAGGCTTGCAATGCAATGCTCATCAAGTGTGTAACATTTAATTACAAGACCACTGAGCATGAGTGAGGTCCCCTGAGCTTTTCATCCCCACAACAGAAAGATTCTCCCACTGAACTGATGATTTGAATCCTCTCATCAGATGTAGAGTGAATTCACTGCTCTCTCAGCAGGCCAAACTGGCATTTAAGGGTCTGATGTGTTTCAGGACCCTATTTGGTAAAGTACTTCATGGACCTACTGCTCCTTGAGATCCCCTGTTAAATCCAATCTGAGAGGAACTGAGAACCGTGCTTGACAAGACTAGCATGTCAGGAGAAAGGAAAGTTTACAAGAATTTTATTTTAAAAATTGATTAACATTAATTGAATTAACTTCAACGGATGACAAGAATCAAATAGAAAACCAATTAGCCACTTCAAATTCCCAAGCTGATGCTTTTTTCCAGTAAGAGAGAAAACATTACTCTGTAGGTTTGCTGGAGATAGGCGTTTCATTTTCAGTATCTATCTAGTATGGCAAATATATGTGCTAACTTACTTGTTATAGACAACAATATAGACATTACGTGTGTGCTGCCCCAGATCCCTAGACGCTGGAAAATGAGAAGCCTGAGAGACTTGCTGCCCTGCTGGATGTGGTAAGGTACAGCTACTGTTAATGTTCTGAAATGTTCTGGCTTCCCAACACTGAAATGTTACCTTTTTATGCAAATGGTAGTGACAACAGCATGCTCAATCTGTGCTATTTCATGATTAGTGTTTTCATGTGCAATCAATAAATCCCCAGAGCCCCTCTCTGAAATGGCCATCTTGCTCAGCCTCTCCAGTGGGGAGGTCTATTTAGCAGCAGGTTTTCAGCAGACCAAAATGTGGAATCAATACCCTGAGAATAATCTGCCCACTTGTCCTTATGAAATATTTGTATTTTTCCATGCATGTTCTAACAGACCGAATGACTTTTCCAATATGTAAGGGTTTAGTGCCTTGTATGGAAATGCGTCAACTACACAATCGCCAGCGCATCTGAGAGGATCTCTCAAGGTCACTACTGAATTGACTGAAGAGCTTCAGTAAAGCTTTAAAGTCCAGTCATGCAGATATACAACACCCACCTAAGTGGTTACGAACTGCCTGTGAGCTACTACAATGTGTAGGTGAGGGGAGTCGGGTAGGACATGGAGCTTTCCTCTCCTGAGCTCACTCCACACCCCTTCTGTTACCTCAGGCAAAAATGGGACCCCTCTCTGCTGAGCGCATCCCTTACCAAGGGAAGGGACAGTGACTCCAGCCCATTTTCTCAGTTGTTTTTACCTGCTGCACGGTTTCAGCCCAGTGTGGGACAGCAACCCCCTCCTCACCCTGTCCCTTGGGCAGGGGAATCCTCTGCATTCTGTCCCCAAAGTATGCCTCTCTGGTTGTAACTGTACCATGACACCATTTTTTCCTTTGAAAAGTAAATACAATAATATTGTTATTAATAATTTTAATAATAATGGTGATTTAAGAGGACTCAATCTAGATTCACAATTATTATAGTTATTCAAGTTTCTTTTCTTGACTCCTTTAATATAATCGCAAGAATGCAGTAAATCTCCACATGTCGCTTCTGATCCAGGATATATCTTTCTCATCCCTGGCTATCAAAGAGGAAGCCCTCAGCAAAGGGTCTGAGGTCACATTTTCATTTTTAGCCTGGTTTCCTAAGGAAATGAGGGTCATGCCATTACTGTCTGTCTGTCTGTTCTTATTTTTCTGTCATATTGCCTTACAGGAACTTTTGAACCTGTCAGTCAACCTCAGTCAGAGTAAAAAAAGCTTTCTAAGTCTCGAGAATAAATACATGCCTGTAAGACTTTATGGCCACTTTTGACTGGGGAGCAGAAGGACACACAAAGTAGAGCTCTTGCTGAGCAAAGGTGAGGAAAACTCAGCCAGTACCATCTGCTTGGCAGCAGCGATGGACAAACCAGGGCTGGCCACTCACCAGCATGAGGCTAAATTTGGACAAGACAGGGCAGAAACAGCTTCTTGGCTGGCGAGGGTGCAATGATGGATCCAGCTGCTCCCAGGAGTGGGAGGCTCCAGGAGCACAGGAGAGCTCTCCCTCACAGGCACGTCTCTAGCTCTGCGCTTCACGGTGGTAATTACAAATCTGTCATCAAATTCTGCCTTCTCTGCCAAAATAGGGTGTTTTGCAGATTACACACAGTGATATCATTCCTGTTCTAGAGAGATTACAATTTAGGGATGTAAATTATACTCATTCCTAAAACCTACTGTCTGTCTAAATTTTGAGTTACAGAATTTAATCTCATGGTATCAAAATCGTCCAGATATTCTCAGATAATGTCTTATCCAGCTTTTTATGTAGCTGAAGTAAAGCTATCACTGAGTTTAGCGAGGCAGGACCAAACTTGGGCTGTATTTGGATTTGGTTAGTAGCACTTGACAGGATAACATAAGCACATTGTTTGTAGATACTTCGTATGTAGCAGCACTGTGTGGTAGGAAAAAACACTGAGAGGAATCCCCACAAAAATAATTTAAAAACCAAACAACCAATGATAGCAAAGAAAAAAATTCACCCTGAAAAAGCCACAAAATCAATAGATTATGAAAGCTATGCTGAGGCTTCCACTGCTATTATCTCAAGGCTTTATTATCAAATATCAAAAAATCATTACTGCAATATCAAAACAGTCATAATAACAATATAAAAACTCCACTCAATCTGTTCCTGCAGGGATCTGATCTAAAAATCCACAAGAAAAAAAACAGTTCCTGTGAAAATGGCAGCTAGCCAGTTCAATCATCCTGCCAACCTGGTTCTATGTGACTGTACACCAGTCACTGCACCTCAGTGCCACCACTGCACATAACTTTAAAAGAAGTGTTCAAGCAAACAAATTATAACTAAATCAGACAAAAAATGAAATCTTTTGGAAAGGCTCATAACTGCTATTAACAGGTTCTGTATTTGTGGCTTTGGCTTTTTCTATGTAGTGTAACTGATTCCTTATCACTTAGAAATTATCACTTAGACACTCTGCCTTGTGTCCTCCTGCACAAGGCCAGTTCTTGTCAACTTAAACATTCTTCAGGTTTCCTTACCTCCAAAGCAAGAGTCACTTCAGCTTGCATGGGAAACCTTCATCCTTGCTGCCTATGGGAATGTAGTTTTAAGGAAAACAAGCTTCTACATGAAAGATTTCTTTTGTTTGAGACTTCTGTGCCTTTAATAAGTACTTATGCATTGTGTTTTCAAAAATCCTCTTGGAACCTACATGCAAATACCGCTTGTAGTTCATAATGGTATTTGTTGGGTGGGAGAGAGGGGAAGATGGGAGGAGAGGGGAAGTGAATGTCATTTCTCCGTTTTTTAGTATAACAAGAAAAGAAAGTTTTCTGGTCCAGTTTGTCCAGAGTGATTTGCTTCATTCTTGTTTGACACAAAAACCCCAAGTCTGGCCTGAGATTTATAAGCCCACTCAGTTCCTTGCAGTGTACTGTTGTATTTAACAGATATTTATAAAAGCCTCCTGTATTTAGGGACAAATCATAAATACACACTAGTAACAGATGTTTGTCTTTTCTTAAGCTTAAAATAAATAAAACTCATTATAATTCCATTATCATTTGTAAAAGTTATACCTTTTCTGTGTGGCTTTCTTCTTGAATGTGTGGGTAGCAGATGGCCCTTCTGAATTCCAGAAAATGCAGAGTTGGCTGACTAGATCAAAACAAGAAGTTATAAAAACTGAGGGGTGGGCACAGAAATGACAGGGTTAAAGCAGGATGCTTTCAGTTGCACAAGCTCATGTGAGCTTACTCTGTGATTTTACACTGTGGGAAAAGACCTCTGGGAGAAGTACCCAGACCTACCCCAAATGAGACGTTTGTAGGTGAGGAATATGAAATCGAACCAGCCTGTGAGCAGAGTGCAGCTCTGGCTTGTGTTATATACTGCCTGCACGTCCTCTCCCGCTGCAGGCAGGCTGTCTGAAGCCACCCTGCAGCCTCTCAGCTGATAATCCACTTCCTGACAATAACTAGCAAAAGACTAACATTGAGCTCGGCTCTGCAGTAGACTCGGAGCAGCCCAGAGGCAGCGCAGGGCCAGCCTGCTGCTAGGCTGTTTGTTTATTTTGGTTGACATTTTCCTTTGTGGAGGATCTGTTCCTCGTTATTCAGTACATACAGCTCTGCACATATCCTATGCGTTTAACTGTCTTTGGATAAAAGTGGGTATTTTCCCATGTCAGTAAATGTTATGGTGTGAAGCTGCGAGCTGGACTCTGAGAGAACCACCCCCTGCTGAGCATCTCACTTTTGCGTGGAGTTTTCTTTGTTAATCATGTGCAAAATAAAAACGCTTTCTGTCTAGCAAAAACTCATGATTAATTTTTCATATGAGCACTAAAACCTTGAACACAATCCTTGAGTGGCTTCAAAGAAAAAAGAATAATAAAACCAAAGAGCTACATTTTCTTTTTTTGCAGCTTAGTTATTTGATATTTTAAGAAAACTTTTTAATGCAGAATTACAGTTCTCTCAGCTTCACTTTGACACATTCATTCTGAAGGCTACATTTGACCTTCAACTTTGTCCTTCATTAGCAGGATTGCACCTAAACACTCCTTCATTTTACTGCAAATGAGACAGATGCAATGTGTATTCTGCTCGGCCCCAGCATTAGGATCATCCCAAGAGTGGCATTTATGTTCTTGTAGTTCCTTGGTATAAATAAATATCAAAGTAGGAAGACCAATCTGTACTCCACTAGGAATAATAAACTAAAATAATATGGCACTGATTCTGTTTGGGTTGTCTAAATGTGTTTTTATGATTGTATATGTTTATGGCTTTCTCACACAGCCACCATGAATTCCAGGCAATTAAAAAGGACATGAGTTCTGAAGCATTTTAAAAGGGGCTTTGCTTTCCAAATGGTGTGTATTAAAAGTGGAATATATTTTTTTGACAGAACTACTGCAAAATCAACAGTCGCACATTTGCCCTGCTTCAAGTTCCTTTCCCTTCTCCCACCTGAAATAACTAATTAGAATATTTCTGTAAGATGAAAAGAAAGGCAAGGAAAGATTCCTTATGTTTGCACATATATTAGATGCACTGCTAGCTGAAGACTCAGCCTGGAGGTCCCAGATTTGAAAGTAGCTCAGAGGGGAAATGTAGCAGGTCCTGTGTCAGGTCCATCAACCTATCCATACTCTACATAATCTGCTTTTTCAGGCTGAACCAGTCCAGTGTCACCGCAGGTGGGATGCAGAACATTCTGTGCCTGCTCACACTGCCTGGCCTTCACCCCCATTTGACTGAGGGACACAGATTTTCAGTCATGGGTGTAGAGAAGAGCTGTATTTAATTGGATAAATAACTACTGTGCTCTAACCTACCTTGAACTGGTCAGTCTGTGTGGTGTCATGAGTTATTGAACAAAGAAGTAAAATTACAAGTAGTGAAGAAGCATTAAGTTTGATCAGACTGTTAAATATTGTTGGCTGGATTTTGTTATTTACATCATTTCAAGTACAGGGTAAAAGGCCAGGAGAAGAAAAATATTTTTAAACAATTTTCCAGTTATTAATCAAGTCCAGTTTCAAATGGTAATGTTCAAGAAATATTTTGGAAGGCTAGAGGAAACTAATTAGATAGGTATATCAAAAAGGTATGTTTTTAAAGGCAAAAATACCTTGTTCCTCCCTCAAGTCAAATTGTCCCTAGTCACATGACTTTATACATGAGAAAAAGTGAATAAATGGAAGAGAAAGGGTGATAAATCTTGATAATTTGCTGCTCCACAAAGTCTCCCAAGCTGTCAGTGGAACAATTAATGGACTTACGTGGTAACAGCATAATATTTCAAAATTCAGATTTCATAATTAAAAAAAAAAAAATTGAAGAGCATAGCTACAGCTCTTACTAGGCCATTCATAACACATCTGGAATCTCTGCAAGGTCTGGAGATGTGGTGTAGTAGTTCCAGCAAGGGTGGATGGCACACCCTTGGATGAGCAGTGAATGTGGGCCTACCTAAAAATTCTGGGCCAAGAGCACTGAAATTTAGAGTCCAAAAAATGTCATATTGTGTGAGAAAATCACCGGGGATTTCTGCCGCTTCAGTCATGAGATGTTGCCCCTGCATTGTTCATGGGGCTTTGGTCCATCCACCTGTTGCATAAGTATTTTACTGGGAGCATAGTCATAAAGACAACTATTAGCCCATTGTGCTGAAGTGCAGAATGTCAGCTGTTTAGTGGAAATGTATCATCATGTCATTATTAAATATTTATTTTGTTGTAGCACCAAGAGACCAATCCTGTCAGGTTTCCTCTGCTAAATTTTTAATGAATGATAGTCCCTGACAAGCTGACAGGAATGTGAAAGAGCAGAAACTGACACAAGCTTCTGGTGTTTCCAGAGGAAGGGTGTAAGTCCTGCCCAGGACTGTTGTTTAGCAATGAGATCCCTTCTGGAGATAAAACAGGCACTCCTAAGATAACCTCTGCCAGGAGCAGGGCAAAGAGGAAAAACCCTGAAGAGCCAAAAGTGTTCCCAAAGGCAAGAAAAAGCAATCCAGTCCCTCTGAGGGGTTAAGAGGCAGGGAAAAAAAAGAAAGCAGAATGGAGGAAGTCCATCTTATTACTTGAAAACTGTATCCCAATTTTGCCTGGTTTAAGAAGCCCAGCTCTGAGCCTTGCCCAGCTGTCCGTCAGTGCAGGCACAGCCAGGGCGCTGCTCGGGGCCGGCGCAGCAGAGCCCAGCCCCGGGGGGAGCTGCCCTGCAGGAGCCCAGCTCTCCTCGCTGCCTGGCTGGACAGTCCCTGCTTGTCTATTACAGCAGGAAATGTTTTTAAATCTGAACAATGCAGCAGATCTGAGGGCAGACAGCTCAGATAATTAAAAGAAAAAAGAACTATTACTTGGAAATGATCGTTGCTTTGTCACTCTCCCTTAATTTCCTCAGTAACTGGTAGAAACTGTTCTTTAGCAAATATTTAGGAAATAACATCCATAATACCATTTCCCTGCCTCAGTCTTAGCTATTGTTTCCATCCTTTTACTTTTGATGACAGGTGAGTTTCAATTGTAGTCCTTTTTATGAATACTCAGTGTATAAATTATGCAGATTAAAGTCTCTAATTTCAGAGTAAATTTCAGAGATTCTTTTCTTCTTGTGGTGCATAACAACTGCATAACATTTTGATTTAGTTCTTCAAAGGCTTTATGATCAAAATTTTTGTTTTAAATAATGCTAATAAAATCCCTACATCCACTTATGAAAGCAGAAGCTGAAAGAATTAAATAACAAGGTTTAATCTTCAGTTAATTTGTTAGATTCAAGTAAATAACACTGATGTTCACACTGTACTATGTAATTTGCAAGGAAAACTGGTTTTTGTTGTTCTTAACTGAGTATGGTCCATGGCTAGAACGAACTGACCATGACTTAGACCTTCACCTGGTGCAAATATTTTTGAAGTTAATGCAGCAAAAGCAATGTACATCAACAAAGAACTAAAGTACTATCAAGGATCTGACTCTGAAAAAAACCAAACATTTGTTAATCCACAGTGAAATTAGAGAGCTTTATGTGGGGGACAAGCATTCAGCTGTTAGGATTTTAAGGCTCGAGGTTTGGAAGTAATTTCCTGCATAGCCATTTACATTTTTAAGCCTTTCTATCTGTTCCTCTGCAATACAATGAAAAAAACTTTTGTCATTCCACAAAAGAAAATTTTGGCTATCAAACAAACTTCTTGTCAGACATTGGCATGAAAGAGATCTCTCAAAACCACCAGCTCTAATAGCAAATACTTCCCTCCAGTACATAGAAGACCAGTTTTCAATGGTTATTTATTTATGTACAATGAACCAGTTTGACCAGGAGCAGCAGAACACAGCTCTGGAGCAGTGCATTGCCTGATGGCTGGTGACTTAGAAAGGGTGCAAAACGTAAGTATTTGTGTGCTTGGTTAAATCTGGCACAGAGATCTGAACAGCAGGCTCCTGTATTTCTTGCATGAGCTGCCTGACTACTGTGCTGCTGGACAAGGCCTCATTTAGTTTCAGCATGGTAAAAATCAGTATTTTAACTCCTACAAAAGGACTTTGGCTTTGAAATTTGGTGCCTTACAGTGACACACCATTTATTGCAACATTCCCAGTTAACTCGACCTGCATGTTTTGCTATTAAAGCCCCAAAAGGTAAGATGGCACCAAAACAGAGGAACATGAATCTATCTTGAAAATCACGTGCAGCTTCCTTTTGTGTTGGATCCCAATAAAACTGCAGAAGGTTGGCCAGAGCCTTACTCTATTAGGTTTGGATTGCTGTGCATCACAAGCTTTTTCACAAGCACCTGACAAATCTCTCTCATTAATAACAAACGACAATCTCACTGGTGCTACAATGCACGTTACATTTAATCAATTTGCTATTTGTATTCATTATGTACATCTCCTATTCTGAGTCATGAAAAATTGAAAAGTAATTACAACATGGAAGAGCATCATGGATAACAAATGAGACAAGATGAGAAAAAGTACTGATAATTGGTCAGTTGTGCTTGTCAGTACATTTAAAGCAATTAAGGCAAGAAATGAGATAAGACAATTGTAAGCCTTCAAAGTGAAACAGAGCATCAGGAAAACCACTGGTATGGCACCCTGGTTATGACAAAAGCTCAACCATCTAAATATGTAAGGTGTTAAAATGGGCTTTAAAGAGTTGTTTAACCAGAGCTGTTATTTAAAGAAGTCAAAGTAACTTCCCTGAGTGAACCATAATTGAATGCCTGGTAGCATGGTCCTGCTATAAGTCTGCCTGTCACCATGTCCATTATAGCCCCCGTTGTAGCCAGGGGCAGCTAACTCATCTTTTCCACATTTCAACGGCCTCAAAGAAGGCAAACAAATTATGACTCAGATGTCTATTTCTGCACTAGAAATAGGAAGGCACATTAAACTGTTTATAATCAAGAGAATTCTAATCAAGAGAGTACCGAGATGCTGACAAACTCTTAGGATTTCAATTGCATTTTCTTGTGAACCAGAGGATTACCTTAACAAATGGAAGTGGGAGAAACCATGTCTCTCTGAGAGAGAACAAGCTGATGCAGTTTTGCACCTCGGAAAGATGTTGAAAAGTGGAACAGCCGCAGTATCTGATTTAATGAACAGCTGCTGAGTTCCTAAGCATTTTACCAAACCTATTAGTCCACATTCCCTCTGTTGCGGGTGTCCATAAACACAGGAGATCAAAGATCCACTTTAGGAGAAAATGTGCCTAATTTATTTTTGATCAGAATTTTGAGGAACTTATGTGTCTACAGCTGACACAGCAGTCCTGGGAAGTCCTGTGCCCAGCCAGTTCCTCTGGGTCCCAGAGTCCGTGTGCCAGGCAGGCTCAAACTGAGCACCGTGCTTCTCCTGGACCCAGCCAGTGCATGCAGCAAGCACCATAAGGGCCAGTCCTACTAAGCACACTGGATTTGGCTCCTTAAAAATGCTACAATGGACCCTACTTCAAATTAAAGTCTCTAACACCTGAGATAGTACTCAGAAGAGTGGAGTGTAATGGGCTGGTCACAGGCGGTACTCAGTGTCTGCATGGCAGATCTTCCAAAAAAAAAAAAAAAAACCGAATTAAAATTAATACATCAAGTTCTTAATAACTACATTTTTGCTTCAGAATTAAAATTCATCCTTATATCATGTTTTAGGAGAGGCAGGGGTCAGGGGTTCCTGCTATGCAGGGTCACAGGTATAAACTTTACACCATTTCTGCTCGAAAGGGTAGCTTTAAGGCTTAATTCAAGCAGAAAACAGAGTAAAGACATAAGAACAGAAAAACACATGGCTGACAATCACTTTCTTGAGAGAGCTATAGTGACAAAGGAGGGCAAAAGTGCTGAGGAAGGTGATGACTGTATTGCTGTGACATCTGGAAAGTAGAGTTTGGTCATAAAAAACTGCTCAGCATTAGCAATTATAGTAGCTTTTCTTTGACATTGCCCCTGAAGTTTAGAGGGAATATCATTGATTTAATAATGAAAGCTATTCATTTTGCAAAGGTTTATTGTAAAGTGTCGTGAGGAAAGGCATCCTCAAGACACTAAGAAATATAATGAAAAACCTGCAAAAAGGTGTAAAGAATTCCAAATCACTGCATTGTCTAGATATTAATGTAAGTACGTACTAAATGCACTAGCTGATTAATGCTTCATTCCTCTTAAGGAAAGAGAATTAATGAAACAATACTTCAAGAAATGCAGATGTGAATAAAACCAGTACTAGCAGCACAGTGATTACATGGGAAACAAGACTCAGTAAAGCTAATGGGCTTTCTCAGGTAGGATTTGATCTAGAAATTGAGAGACAAAGCTATTCAATGAGGCCACGTGAAGTCTTCATTACCTTCAAGTAAAACATCTTTTATCACCTAAGTCCCTTTCCTGCTCTGTGTCTGTATAGAGTCTATTCCCCATCAGCTGTGAGGTGCAAAAATTCTCAGCCTAAATCATTCTAGAAAAGAGTTTCAGCTTTTCAGGGAGCTTTTTAAAACTGCCTGTTCTAAAGGATTGCAACTGTTTATTTGTCACCACCCTGTAGTCAACAAAAATGATAGGTTTTTGTGAAAATGTAGGAGTATGAGCTTTTTGAAGAAGAAACTATGCATTTATGTCTACTCTGAAGGAGAACAAGGATGTCTGTGTGCTGGATACAGGGATTTGTATATAAGGCTCCAGACAGTTTATTGGTATAAGCAAAGGAGCACAGGCAAAGCTAAAAAGAGAAAGTGATATGCAGGACAGGATTTTCTAGACTGGTATGAACTTCAAATGGAAAGCAAAGAGTTTTTTGGTGTTTTAGAGGACATGTCCCCACCAGCCCCAGCACAATAAAATGTGCTGGCTCCCAGCATTTCACAGCATTTGCTGGGCCAACAAGACCTCGATCCCTGCTCCGTGTGTCTGGCTGCTGCGTCGGTGCAGACCCTGCCAGGCTCTCTGCAGGCACAGCAGTCCTAGAGCTTGTAAGGCTGGGACTGAAGTTGGTATATTTTATATGCAAACATATAACAGATATTCCAGGTACTACAAATATTAGGTGATGTAATTATGTAACTTAGGACCATGCATCCAGACTGCTAGATTTATTAATATATTGTAGGTCTTGTTTTTATTTGGAAGAAAATTTATATATCAAGCACTCTGAATAGTGGTATGTACTCAACTGCTATCGACTCACAGCTAGTTGGAAGTAATTATATGATTTCTCAATAAGCATCAGAAGTCAGCCATAAAGTTCAATTATTTTGACATAAGAGATCAATAACAGGAATCTGAAGCAATTATAGGCCTATGATTCAGAAACTGCTTGACTAAAAACGATCACATGGTGACTCAGTCCCTGACTGCAGCTCCAAGTTCAATCGGTGGTGTGGTTCTTCACATCAGAGCACATGTAATCAATGCTTTATGCTACTAACACAAGCTTTTTGCATTTTTGTTATTATTTTGCATTTCCAGAGCACACCCGTCACCATGGACTGCATCCTGGGCTGAGCACATCCTTTCCCAGAGTAATTCTGAATGTAATATTGAAACCTGTCATCATTGATACCTATGAAAAGCACAAGAGATAACTGCGTGCATTCACTTCTTCTTTTAAATCAGCATCAGCGTGCTGCCTCACATTAAATATTAATCAAACTTCTGAGTCAACAAATTTCATCACTGGAGCAAGCAGAAGGCAGTGTTTAAGCCTACTGTCAGGGCCAGTCCTGAGCACGTGCCCCGGCTGCTCTTCCAGAGCACTCCCCTTTCTCTCCCTG
Source organism: Cnemophilus loriae (assembly GCA_013397755.1). NCBI lineage: Eukaryota > Metazoa > Chordata > Aves > Passeriformes > Corvidae > Cnemophilus > Cnemophilus loriae. Next base: position 1,966,543 of record VZTF01000268.1, on the reverse strand, counting down.
AACATGAACCGGCAGCAAAGGCTGCTGTCCCACCTCAGCTGCACGGCCAAGCCATCACCACGTGCTTCCCAGCTCCACACCCTGCCTCCTGCCCTACCCAAAGGGACACTGCAGATACCTACAAGTGTCTCTAGTATGGAGGTACCACCTCTCTTTAATGACTGCCTCTCTCTTGGTGTCTCCTCCCAGTTCCTCTGCTGTAATGCACAGACAGCTGGCACTAAACACCAGTGGGTTTTCCTGGGTATGGTAATGACTTGACATAAAAGATAATGGCAGATACAGATAGGTACAGATGTGACTTTGGCAGTTCCCCTCCTTTTCCATTTCCTTCTGCTGTCTTTGAAACAAGTCTACAGCAAGCAAAAATGAGCAATGAAATGTTGCTGCTCTCTGTTTTGTTTCATTTACTAGTGGTGCAGACAGACATTCATTGCTGTTTCTTCTGAATTAAACCCTTAGGAAACCCAGATATTTCCCCTTCTGCACTGCAAACATTATATTCCAAGGATGTGGAAGAGAGTTCTGAAATACAACACATTATCTTACAATGCAAAAGAAGTAAAGATGTGTCATTTGGGTTCCAGTATCTGTGCTTAGGGTCACAGACTAGGCTGTTGAGTAATGTGTTAAATAGCAGACAGTATGTCTAACACTTCAACCAAGCATAGCTCAAAATACATTGCTCTATTTGTTTTCAATTGACTTGTTCAACTACGGTAAAAAAACCTCAAGCAAAAAACAACAAAACCAACAACCCCTTCCACCACCAAAAACAAGAAGGTTTTATTTTAGTAGGTTCAATAGTTCAGATATTGTTCACCTTAGAGATAAACATGTACTGTGTCTTTGTGCAGACAATTAAGAATTTTTCTGTGTCCCTCTATTGGAGACTCTAACTTCAGACCTTGGCTTCAAAAAGACAAGACAAAATTCTTCCCCTTTTTTCTTACTTTCTTTCCTAATTCAGCAGTCATTGTTATTTGAAATGGTTTAACCAATACTAGACTGGATTACAAACAGGGGGAAAATGTAATTAAGGTATTGTTTATATTTTTACCCCACCAGTGGTCAAAATGTTCACATTTTATTTGCAAAACCATAAATTTTGGTGAGCTTTGTTCACCAAAAAACCTCTTGAAAACCAAGACAGACTCATGCCACTGAGAAAAGTTAGAGAGCACTCTTGAAGATGACTATGAAGAAAGCAGAGCTTTATTTAGAAGCAAGCAGAAAGACTGTGTGTTAACAAACACCTGAGCAGCATAGCCTATAAGAAAAACACCTTACGGCTTTTAAACATTGCATGTAATTCTGTTTTATATCTTTAAGAGCTATAAATGGAATTGTTGATTTTACACTAGTGTCATCACAACAGCTGTATGGTCTTAATCAGTCATCATAAAAGCACGTCTCATTTTCAAGTGTGGGTTCATTAACCGGACAGAAAGATACAGCTTCTTCAGACCACGCCTTAAACAGCGTGGCTGTGTGCTGGTTGTGCTGTGGGGATTTCTGAAATTAGAGCTTTGCTCTGCTATTTTCCCAAAGGCTGCTCCTGTAAGCACTCATGCCACCGCCCATGTGGACGTGCAAGGTCACTGCAACAGCTCCTTGCTTCTCCGGAGCCCTCCTGTGAGCAATCGTGCTGGGAAACTCCCAGGCTCGTTAAAGCTAAAGCATGCCAGCGATCCCAGCAGCCAGCCAGCTCCTCAAAGGAATCTTACAGGCTTGGCATTACTCGAGTCCTTGTCCAGGGAGAAAACATTTGTTTCTTGAAACTGGAGCAACCTGCGTAACTCATCAGCCAAATCAGGTCTCACTGCCTGGACTCCTTCCTGGCACCTCTGTCACCTCTTTCCAAGCCAAGGCTCACCTGCTCCCTGCAGGAGGCATTCCAAAACCAAGCTCCTTCCTGGCATTGCCCCGAAGAGCCACTCACTCGTAAGCTTCCCCTGACCACTGGGGCACAAATAAGGCAGCAGAAATGAGACTTGGACCACCTCTGTTAAAAGGAGGCAACGTCTCCTGCCACTTGACACCAGTACGCAGGTTTAGTGCTGTCCTGTGTTTTCTGCCATGGTTTTTTTTCATAAATATTCATATGTATAGTTTATTTGGGAGTAGAGGGGTTGTTGCTAACTTGTAAAATTTGAGGTGCAGTTCCTTTGTTTTTTCCTTCTTGAGATCTATGGAAGGCAACAGTGCCATTCTGTTTGTGTGAGCACCAACAAATCCATCCTTTGAGAGACAACTAATTAGTTACAGGGAGATTTAAGTCTTGTTCCTTAAGGAAGGAGGCAATGTCATGGTGGCAAAACCCATCACCTTTGCCTGAGCAACCTGAAGGGAGAAAGACTGTTACCGCATCATCCAATCCATTTGTGCGACAGGGAAAACGATACTGACTTATCTAGGGTGGAAAATGTAATAAACTAAAAATATTCAAAGAGAAATCGTCTCCGAGCAGTACTAACATTTTCAGAGGCAGCTCTCCCTTCCAGTGCCACAAATAGAAGAGAGTATCAGCAACTAAGTGATGGGCAGTTATTTAATGAGTTAATCTCATTAGGATATTTGAATTCCCAGAAGAGCCTCAACCCATTAGCTACATAAGAACTTGGAAAAAAAGCCTTTCAAAAGGACTGTAAAAATATGTTAAAACGTGGTTAATACACTGTGGACTTAACCAGGCTGTCTGGCAGAAGGAACAGCAAGAGGTTATTGCTAGTGAGCTTCTCTGTAAGCCCCACAGCCAGCCACCAAGCCCACCAAGTAACATCACTAACAATTTGGATTCTTGTCTCTAAGGTTAACTTTGCTATTCTGTACAATTCCACCTTGTTTTCCAATTATGAATCCTGTAGTTTTACCTGATCTGGATAGTCAAATCTGGACAAGTCTTACTTTGTATATAAAACAAACAAACACCACCCCTCCACCCTTCTCCCCATAATAATAGTTTTAAGTTACTTAACCTCACATTCTCCATAGTGATGGACTCCCTTCTAACCCTTTCTCTTTTTCAAACTAAAACTTAATTAAAACAAATGCAGACTGTGATTAACTGCACTAAGAACAACAGCAGAGTCTCATCTAGAAGAGCATCTTGTCATTACTTTGATTTCAGGGGGATACCACAGCTTACACAATTGTACGTTTGGAATTTACATTCTATAACTGGTTCTGCTCTTTACATTTACTTATATTAGCTTCAGTAGAATTATTCACATCACTAAAGTGAGCAGTATTTGACCCTATAACATTAAATGAAAGGCATTTATAGCAGAACCTAGTGAATATCTTCCAGCAATAATTAAAACTCAGGAAAATTTTTTTCCATGATCATACATCACATTGAAATGTGGATACCTAATGCCTGATTATCCAGATCTGCTCCACAAAAGCAGTCAAGAAATGTCTACCACATAATTGCTAATGCTAATTGCGTTTAGTCTATGGTTTCAAAAGCAGTGATATGAAAGGTTCTGACTGTTTAGAGTATTGTAAAATGTAACTGGTAAGTAATGCATTTCCAAGAGTTTGGGGAACATTATTAAGGTTCATTTCCATGCTGCAGCTGCAGGAGTTGGAATTATGAAAGTGAAGAAGCTGTAAAATTGAAAAGGTCAGTAATGACATTCATCTATTCCAGCTGTCAAATCAAGGGAATGTTAACAAAACTAGTCTCTGGTAGAAAAGCTAATTGTCTCCTTGTATTTTGGCTGCCCCAATACACATACTCCACTGTGGCTAATTCATAGGAAAGACCACACTGGAACAGTGTATCATTTTTTGAACAGGCCTCTTGTAAACAAATAAACCTAATTTCCCTAAATTAGCAAGCTCTAATGATTCTATAACCTAAATTGGTCTACAAAGCAGCCAAAAGTTTCAAGTTTAAAGAAAACTGTATGTGAATAAAGTTCATATAATCCTAGAAGCCAAGTTTCCAGAGTAGTGAGAGTACAGGGTAAATTTAAAATTTTACACTAATGCAGTCCTGCAAGCAGCATTTCTAAAATGTCTCCTACCAAGGCATGTTTTATTATAACAATGCATAGAAAAGTTTCTTTCACAGATCAAATCTTTTATAGATGACCCGGATTTAATGATCCCACAGTGAGAAGGAACTTGTCTTCAACAGCCCATTTCCACGAGGTGAGACAGTACAAACAGAACACACCTAAACACAAATCACCAGTGGACACTGAGTCTAAGACCTCTGTTATTGAATGACAGGCCCCTGCCATGTGCAGAAAGAGCCCTCATCAAGAAACAGTGAGAGCCTTGAGCTTTTTATGATGCACCAAATCCTGCCTTATTGAGAGAATGACATTCCTCGGCAACTGAGGCCGAAGAAAAGGGCCCCAGATCTATAGCATGCCACTCATTCAAGGGAATCCAGTGATTAATCTACACAATTTTATTGCAAGCCCCTCTGGCTATTTTCTATTGCTGTCTGGTTTTGTATTTTCACCCTATCCGCTGCAGCTGTTACCAGAGGTTTATGCTACAATTGGAACAGCCCCACGTAGCTGACACTCAGTGTAAAGGCAGTATTCGCATTATACACATACACACCACCTCAGACTTTGATTTGTCCTGTTTTATGTAATACAAATTTGACAGAAACAATCCAACTTGACCAATGGCAACATAATATTAGGTCAGTATGTAGCTTTCTGGGTAATGTTTTAAAAATCTTTCTGTTATCTGTCTCCTTTCCTATGCAGAAGTATTGCAAAAGCCAGAAACAATACTGGCAATTCATGAAATATTCAGGTGTACAGTTGCAATTCTTTAATAAATGGAAGTGACCTTCAAAACAGACATCCCAAAGATTAAGAGAACTTCTCAAAAGATGGCATTTGTCACTAATCAATGACTTACACTCTTCCTAGCAATGAATACAAAAAAAAGACCTTTCGGAACCATACCACTTTAAAAGAAAATAATTCATAAAACCTACACAAAAGAACATTAATGAGCTAGCAAAACAACAGATAGAAAACATCAAACAAGGAAATTGAAAGGATAAATCCCTTGTGCCTATCAGTCTCCATGTCTGGAGTGCTGGGAAGCCACTGGCACATCCATCTGCTGTTTCCAGGGGCTGGGTGATGCTGCCTGCACTAACTACATATCTTTTTTTATGATATTGTACATCAAAATATTTATAACATTTTACAAACGGATTTCCTTTGTCACAGTCACACAGGTGTCTTGGCTCTAACTGGGTCACTGTATGGGAACAGATGTAATCTCAGCAGAATACGGTGGGAAATCTGGGCTACATTAATGACTGATCCAATTACAGCGGAAATCTCTAGAAAACCCAGATTTATTAAGAACCTGGAGATAATTACAATGTACTTCTAGGGATGACCAGATGGACAAGCCAGTCTCAACCTCTTTAAGGGCAGTGGAGCTGAACAAGAGGTGCCTATGCCATTGCCTACGTAGTTGGAGAAATTCCCATTCTGAGGATATGATGAAAAAGCTGGAGGCTCACTGCAGACCCCTGGGCAGACTGAGTCTAAACACATCCTAGCCCAGGAAGCAGCATGGCTTACCTGCTGCTGTGAGGACAGGGGGACAAAGGAAAAGGTGTCCAGGAAAGAATGACAGCAGGAATCAAGAAACCCTAGGCAGCTTTTTGTCCAAGGAGACTATTTACACAAAAAACCTCCTTATGATTTAATACCACGTCCTCTTGACAAGCTACATTTTCTCTCCTGAATTGGAAACAAGTGCCATCTCCCAGGCAGCAATCTGATCTCACACTTCAACAAATCCAACCATCTTCCACAGAATTGCACCCAAAAAAAGAGAATGAAAGACACTTGAGAAATCTGAGTATAAACATCTCCTTTTGCCAATGCAAAGGCAGATAAAATTTCATAGCAACCTCTGTGATCTTGATAACATGCTTCATCACAGGGACCTGCCCTTGCCTCTGGTAAAACTGCAGCTGTGAGTAGTCCCATTAAGGTAATTTGGATCTAAGAAGACGTCTGACTTTAAGCATTTGGTTAATTAGGAACTTTGCTGAATCAAGGTCTTTTTTTTTCAGCTAAATATTTTATCTAAGAAGATACATTAAACAGTAGAACATAATATTTCTTATTTCTAGAACTCCCTGCCAGCTTCAAACTAGTAAATATTTACGTTTCAGCCACTGATAGCTAATGTGACCTTTCTGTTGCACACTACACCCATGCTATATTTTCCTCTCAGTGTTAACATTCTTTCTAGTCCATCTTTCATTAACAAGCAGTATTTAAATATATGCAAATCTCCTATTTTAGCTGATGTTTTAGGAACATTTTTAAGGTCACCCTGTTTGATCTATCACACAGACATAGCAAATTTATGCACCATATATCCTATCTCTACTTGTTTTTTACCTACATCTGTCTTCTCTGATTGCATTTGAACAGGGTTATTTTCTATTTTAAATAAAAGATTTATGCCTTAGCTGTCAGTTTGCCTTTATTTGAAAATTTAATTTTGTTTCTAGAAGTCTAGATTAAGTTATTAGATTTAACTGTCCCTCATGCGTTGCAGCAATAGCAGAAGTATATTTTCCCTGGTGGATAGAGAACATAAACAAAATGCTCTCAACTTAAAAATAAAGAATGTTATTACTCAGACCAATACAACACAGTCCAAGATACAAAAACTGGTGGTGTCATTTTTAATAATGATGGTGAGGAATGGGAATTGACTAATAAATATGACAACTCACAAATCCAGCAGCCTCCAAAGCCTGGGAAATGCTTTGCAGAAAAGGCATGTTCCCCCAAAATGTCCCCTACACTTAGACTAGTGAATATCCTTTCATGCCACAGAACCACTGAGACACACAACTTGATTCCCGATACTGAAGGGTTTATTTAAATGAGAAAGAAATGAGAATCTGCACCACTGTTTCCAGTTAGTCGGAGGGCTATTTACTGATCCAGTGTGGTGTATCACCTCTTCAGTGTGACACCTTCTTTAGCATCTCTCAGCAGTGCTACATTGGTAATATTTTCACTCAAGCCCTGGAATTCTAGGGCTTTCCTAATGGGATAACCATGTCATTGCAGTTGCTGCCTGTGGTCTTTGCAATGTCCAAACCAGCTGAGTTCTCTGGGGCAGGGCAGGGGGTGGTGTTTGGGGGAGCTTAGTCTTTTCAAATGTGTTCATATGTTTTGAATCTTTTTCTCCATTCTTCATTTGTAGAAGTACCTGGGCTTCTGACCAGTTCTGTTATCTTCTCTACACAGGGGTTCATATAGACCCAGTCAGAATCTGGTTTTAATCAACCTCTGCGCCTCTTATAAACACTCAAACCCTACATCTCGTGATTCTGTGCTCTCAACAATATGCAGTGTGAACAGAGAAAACAAAGAGCTGAAGGATAAGCATTCACCCGGCTATGTTAGCAAATCTTCAGTCACAAAGGGGAAACCTTGTCCTAATTCCCTTTGTTAAATACTGAACATCATGAAAACAGGTCTTTTGAGGAGAAAGGAGGAATTCCTTGTACAAAGAAAACAAAGGCATGTACATGACGGCTTTTATCACTCACAAAGTATCAGCTATGGGTCGAATGGCACATATGACTACAAGGTCCCCCTCTCTCCCAATTCAGGGGAACACAGCAGCTTTTTAATATAAGCAGTGATGAAGAACAGAGTGGCCACCTCCTGTTAAGGGAGGCAGGACAGGGCAAAGCTGAACCTCTTTGTCAACCTGCAGTCTGTGCATCTGTATGCATAAAGTGCTGTCAAATGCAAGCAATCCCAGAAGTAACTAGTCAATCTTGACATCGGCCCAGTAAAAATTCAGTGAAAATACCACAAGGCACCATGTCCAGGCACACAACACCATCAACACGAAAGTGGAACCTTCCCAAGGATTTTCTTGGAAAATCTTGTCAGCTCAGAAATACTCTAAGATACACGTTCTAGACACAATTATGAATATGAACCTCCTGCTGTCACATCCTGGAAAAGAATTCACGTGACCTGTATGACTACACTGTGGCACAGAATGACCACACAGTGGGGTACTGGGCAGGGAACCATCCAAGCTCACACTCACCTGCTGTCTTAATAGCAGGTCCCTTTGCTGAGGAGCATGAGCCTATTGCTTCTGCTCTGATAGCAAACATTCATCAAGGATGTGTTACATTAACCGTTTTGTCAATGAGCTTTCAAAACATCATATGAGATGAAAGTACAAGGCTAAGACCTGCAAGGAAGTAAACTGTGCACTACACACTAAGCAGAACATATTATCATGACAATTACTTTGTTACAGAGAACACCTTCAAATACCAAATAAATTGCACAAATCACTGCACCAACGCAGCTGAACAGACTGCTCCTCCTCTCTTTGATTTAACAAGTAATTAATGAATACATAAACCCCGGACAAAACTTTAATCTATCCCAGTGTCAAATAATTAATCATTCATTCCACATTTAATCCTGTTCTGATAAACGTAATTAATATTTCACCATGACACTGCAGAACAGAACAGTACCTGAGAGCAGAGAAGGCAGCCTTCCATTTCTCCTTTGTTGTAATTCTGAAGTGATAGGTGCTTCCTACCACTGACAAGTAATCCAGAATACAGTGTTCCCTCACAGTTGTAAACTAAAGTTTATGCTTGGCATCTATTGTGATTGTAATGAAGCTTTTCTTCTTCTAACCAATTTTTTTAAAAAACAAAACAACAACAACAATAAAACAAAACCCAACAATTCAAAAAATAAGTTACCTGAACTTGGTCAACCATTTTTCTGGCCTGACAGCATTTGGGAAACCAGAGCTTGCACAAATGTTTTGGCTTATACAATGTCACTGAACATATGCCAGGGATGTGGATAGAGAACAAAGCATGTGCAGATTGTCTGCTTCTGTCCACAGAGAGCTGTGCTGTGAGAAAAAGCAACTGGATGAAGATTTAAGTCCTAATTTTACAGTAGGAAAACACTGACATCTTTTTTGAAAGCTTGAAGTCTAATCAAGAAATGTGTTGATATGTACAAAATTAAATTGCAGGAAATCCTATGTTGATTTTTCTCAGGGTGACACATCTCAGGTATCCATATATTTCAGCAAAGAGTTTCACCAGGAAGATTCTATAAGAAACAAATTGCCTTGGGACCCTGCTACCTAATTACTCAAAAATAGAGAGGCATCCCTTCAGAGTCATCTTGCTCAGCATTCTCCAGTAGGGCCACAAATTCTCTCTAAACAAATGCTAAATATACTGCCATAATTTATTCTCATTCAAATGCAGGAAAAAAACCCCACATCCTTGATCAAGAATTCCAATTGTACTGAAAAGTTTTTACAAGAAATCCAGCTTGTGACCCAAACCTCTCCCAGAGTCATGTAGTGATGCTCACACGAAGACAGCTCCTTTTCCTAACATACTATGTCATGCTACTATCCCAGCTATCATTAATCTAATTCTCCATTATGTCCCAAATCAGTAAAGAGACAACTTTCAGATGGGGGTCTCTGGTGAAGTGGGACTAAATAAAGCCACATGAAACCAGGCAGTTTTAATTTTGGGACCTGCCAAAAGCTATTTTATATGCAAGCTAATTTGCATGCCTGATAATGGCTTATCTGAGGTGAGTGATATTTTTAACACTTAGATAGCAATTCTAGCCAATTATGCTGGACAGCATTTGCACAGTTACAGAGAACTTTGATTTAGGATCATGGTTTTATCAGCTGAGATTAATTTCAAAGGAGTCTGTTTTCCATTAGCTCTAAATACTTTAAAAACACACCTAACTTCTCACTACTTGAATAGAATCTACAGCTGTTAGGAACCTGAGTCATACTCCTTTCTCAGAGCACCTCTCAACACTAAAATAAAACCGAAGTATCTAGTAAAGTGCTAGTCTTAGGTTTATAAGGAACACCTGACCTGATTAGGGGCAATGAATCATTGAGGCAAGTGTCCTGCTCCTGACAGCAGCCAGCACCAGAAGCTTCAAAGGAACGCTCTGGCCTCACAATAAAGCCTTAGCAATAGATTTTACTTTTGTGTTTTTTGATTGAGTCAACAGTTCTTTTGCACAGGAGACAACTTAAAAACTGATTGTCTACGCCACATCTTTACTTGCGCTTGCAGCAATGGGTGATATTTATACCCTTGTACCAATAGTCACATGGATTTGTTGGCCAGCTGCTGCACTGTCACCTCATTTCTGACTCCCACAAGGAAACCTTTTCCATATTCATGAATACTGCATTAATTTCTAAGACCCTGGAAACCCTCACTGAAGCTCTGTGTTATAATCCAATTGATTTTTTTTATTGCTTAAGATCAACAAAGCCTAAATTCACTGTAGGAACAGTGTCGTCTGATATTTTGTATACATACACGCATAACGTTATATCTTTACTATCACGTGGATTTTATTTCTATTAATTTACGTTAATTATTTTAAATGGGAAGGATTAAATTACTGATATAAGTAAATGCACCACTCTACATTAGATTTGACGAGATTGCATTATGAAGAGTGACTCTTGTAGTAAAAACCATATTTCTACTTTATAAGAAAACCAATGTTAAATTGCAGTGGTAGCTATCAGCCAAGGCTAGACCCATTCATGCTAATATGACCTTCAATTAGTGAAGTAGACATCTCAAGACCCAGCTATTTTATCAGGCACACAGTATAGGATGAGAAAATGTTGGTATCCTTGAAATACTCTACTTTGAGGTGACCTTCTACTTAGCCAGGCTCATTATGCAAAACAAAAATAATTGTGCATCTTCTTCCTGGTCTCATTTAAGAAGGTTTTCGGTAAACTTCAAATTACAAATAATGATTTAACCCATAGATTTATGCTAACACATAGCAGCTCAGACAGCACATGCATCCTGTACAATTCCCCAGAGACACTGGTTTACAGTGTTTTCTTTTACTTAACAGCAACAGCTATAAGCTTTTACTTAAAAAACCACTACACTTCTATTTGAGTCCAGATTTTTTAAATAGTAAATACCATTGTGATATCCTTAAATAGCAAATAACTCGGTGGTCCCCCACAGTAGTTTTCTCACTGAGGTGTCCAAATAGCTGCAAAGCTATGCTGAAAATCTGGCTCACTTCAGTACTTAAGTAGTTGAACCATCAGATTTCTCTCATTCTTATTCAGAAATATGACACCTTTAACATGGCAAACAAGCGAATACATATCATACTCGATTTGTAAGCTATAATACATTCAAAGATGTTTAAGGCTACCAAAAAAATGTTTATTCTAGCCAGAAGGAAAATCAATGAAATAACCGTGTGGAATATTCTCTAATTTTTAAATGAGCCTTGTTAGCAACATGCTGTAGGCAACAAAGGAGTTCCATACAATGTTTATTTATAAGCAGCCATATTTTTTAAAGTTACGTATTATAATACAGAGAATTAAATTAGAGAGAGATGCTTAAGTACCTAAATAGAAACAGCAAACACAGGTAAGAGATCTTAAGGTTAATGGAAAGTTGACTATTAGGAAGCAACAACCAGGACTAAGAACAGTGCAAAGTTCATGAGACTGGAAAGGATGGTAAATCATCATAAGACTTATCACTGAAAGAGAGAAGAACTGGTCAAATAAAGGAGGGTTTCCCAAACAGGTCAAAGAACTGGAAGGAATGGAGGGAAATATGTAAGGCGACACAAATGGTATATATTGCCATTACTTACTGAAGTCAGGTGAGACTTAACAACTTAGATAATAGTTAAAGATTTGGCTGTGCAAACCCATAGGATGAGATAATAGGTACGATGAGATAATGTTCTATTCTTAGTACAGGAGAGAGAACCTGAATAAACTTTCTTGTACAATATCTATACAATTCCCTTTAGTTTGCTTTCGTATTCTGAGCACTGAAATATGTCACAATATTTACTTTTTTCTTTCCAAACTTGTCTTCTCTTCTGAAACTGTTTCATATATATTAGTCTTCGGCCGTGCCTATCATCATGTGTATGTATAAATATATATAAATATATGTGTATATATACACATTTCATGTGTATACATGCACATTTCTCCAGCACTCCTCCAGTCAGGTGAGGATGGAGACATTCCCGAGCCTTTCAGGATTCTCATACAGATCTTAGACTAGGGGGGTGGGTTGTTTATTTGTTGTTTTGTTGTGCTTTGGCTTTTTGGAGATGAGGGGAGAGGGCAGGAGGACTTTGGTTGGTTGGTTGGTTTCAGGGTTTTTTGTTTATTTGTTTGGTTTTTTTCTTTTGGCTCTTTATTCGTCCTTTTTGCTTAGTTAAGTTATTTGAAAACAAAGAGTTTTGAGCACAGCCTTCTGGTGGTGGGCTTAGCCAAACTGTCTTCTAGTTTTGAGTGGTTCTTAATATTTCACACTTTCTTTTTCCCTAAATGAGATTAACAGCCAGAGAAACGAGTCCTTGGAAATACACTTCTTTCTGGCCCCTGTTTTCCGTGAACCAATTGGAGGAGCAGGCTGGGAGATCCCCCGTTCCTGCTCTGTCCCGTTGATCGGTGCCACAGGCAGCCCGGGGCTCCCCCTTTCCCTCTCTCCCCCCGCCCTGTCCCGTTATCGGTGCCACAGGCAGCCCGGGGCTCCCCCTTTCCCCCCGGCCTGTCCCGTTATCGGTGCCACAGGCAGCCCGGGGCTCCCCCTTTCCCCCCTTTCCCCCCGGCCTGTCCCGTTGATCGGTGCCAGGCACAGCGCGCCGCGGGCCGGGGCGCGGCGGTTCCTGCAGCAGCAGCGCCACCTGCTGTCGCTGCCCGGCGCTGCTCCGGCCGCCGCCGTGCCCGCCCAGCGCCGGAGTTTTCTCACCCAAGTGTCCAAACAACAGCAAAGAAATTCCTATTTGATTTTACGGGGTTTTTTGTTGTTTTTTTAATCGGGGGACAGCCCGATCCCTCAGCGTGCCCTGCAAAGCTCCTGCTGGCCGCGCGGGTCAGTAACATTTACGTGACATTTTCCAGCAGAGCGGTTCTAAAATCCTCACTTTCTCCAGATTAGTGAAAAAAAGATAAAACCAACAAAGGCAAAAGCCTGATTAAGTGCAGCCACTAAGGTAAATATTGAACTGGAGGCTGTCAACTTGCTCCCCCGAAACACCCCCAACACTTCTGTTGGAACATCTCGAGGGGTGGTAGGGTTGAGGTACAGGCAGGGCAGCAGACCAGGACAGCATATAAACGAGTGCAGCTGCATTTCCTCGAGCACCGTTTCTAAATCTTGTCTTTAGAGTAAAGGAATAGCTCATCTTCCAAAATCATGTTCTGTCATAGTTTAATTTACAACCAGTTAAGCCACATTCACTGTTAATTTCACATGTACTTACACGATTTGCTTGCTTGCATTAGTGGGAATGTGCACAGGGGTTCTTTTTCAAGAGGAGCTTTTTTTTTTCTCTTCACCACTGTTTGATAGAAGTCCTTCTGATGGCTTACAGAGCAGTGGTGGCCCACAAGAACAGAGCCTGAGAAACAGCCCTGCAGATGAAGCGGCAGAGATCCTTCATATATCAAATACTTGATTTATTTGATGGGGGCCAGTACTTGCTCTTGGCTTTGTTCTTTTTGCTCTTTTGTTGTTGTTGTTGTTGAGGTTTTGGGGTTTTTTGTTGGCTTTTTAAAAAAATTTAGCTTGTACTCATAACATCTGTAGTAGATTCTTCTATGTATAAAAACAAAATCATACCTTGTACATAGGTAGTAAAAGCACTGATTTGCTAGTGCTGTGTGTTTCTCAAAGTAGTGGGTTCATTTTGGCAATGTACTTTATCAAAGCTGCGTTTTACCCACAAACAAACTGTGACCTGTTACAGAGGAATAATTATTTTTCGTATTAAAATGGGGCTCCTTTAAAATGACAGCTCATTGTATCCATTAAACATTACCTATTCTTCGGGCTGCAGTCAAGACTGCGTTTCAGAGAGTATTCAGCTTGCTACTGAAATGATTTCAATAGGTCTAGTGTAACACTGTAAATATGATCGAGGCAAAAAGCCAGTCAATAAAACTGTCAGTTTTACCCTAATAAAGGAGGAAGGCCTTTGCTATTTCTCTCTAGCAGACAGTTTATTGTCCAGCTGTATGCAATGGCTTCAGGACATCTGGCCACTTAATCATTGAGTATCAAGTCCAGAGCACCAAAGGAGCCATAAGCAAAATAATCAGTGGTCTAATTCACTTTTGTACTGAAGACCCTGCACACAGCTCTGACACCAACAGACTGCATGGTCATGGTCTAAAATGCATTTTAACATTCCTGGTAGCTGTCAGAACACAACAAAGAATCTTGATGGAAAGAACCTCATTGCCCAGGCTAGGTCATATTGTTTATGTGGTGGGGCACGAGTCTGGGAAATGCAGGAGTGCCTTTAACTCAGCTAGGAGCTGCTAAGGCCTTGTCCCAGTGCCTGCCTTAAGCCACTGCTGGAAGCATCAAGAGCATCAGTGCTCCCAGCTGGGAGACATAACGATGCTGTCAAGTGAGACTGGGTAGCTGTCAACCGTTCTGCTTTGAAACCAGGTGCCTTTGACCTAATTCAGAGACTTAAGGATGGGCTCAAGACTATGGCAAAATGGTGCAGCTGGTAAGGCAGTGACATTCTTTGCTCTAGTTACCCTAAAAGCAGCTCCTGCCCAGACTGAAACAGCCACCAAATTACACAAACAAGTGAACCAGCTGCTCCCCCTTGCAAACCCTTTTGTAAGGCCTCAGGTAATCCTGTGCACACAGAAATCCCCTTGCCTTAGCAAACACATCAATCTCTCGCTTTCATTGCTACAGATTAAGGCTTAAATATACACTTGATATCTGGATTTTCTGGTTTATACAACAGAGTTAAAGTTCAATATATTGATATGAGCTGTAAGGCTTATTTTCTTCAGAGTGCAATCAAAGCATGTGGATTTCCACAGCTTCAAGTGCACAGCTTTGGTGTGACTGCAGGTACAGAATCTGCTGTGGAACCCCACAGGTATCTGATGTCAGAAGAGACTTAGAGACCATGTTGGTGGGCAGTGCTGGCCTACCTGTATGCTTCCACTTCTGAAAGTGATCCTGCATCCCGCACTTTAACAAACTTGCTCCAGGATAGTTCTGGAAAGCGATTACACATCATGATGGTACCTACCCTCATCCCCAGTTTCTCAGGAAGCATTGCTCCTCTCTGTCTGATGAGTCTAATAGGGATCTGTGTTATCTCACAAAAAGGACAGAGATGGATTTAGAAAGCCAAGAGGCTTAAGTGATCTTCTTCCCACACCTGTGCACCCAGAGGGTCAGTCACAAAGAGGCTGGGCTAACACAGACACTGAATTGGCTGAAGAATTGATGGGAAGTAGTAACCAGCTCATCTGCTTAGCTGTTGTAGTAAATTGTCTCTAAATCCCCAGGCACCCTCAGACTGTGGAGGTTTCAAAGATAGGAAGGAAACATTAACATATTACATAGAGGAGGGACACAAGAGAAGCACACAGAGAGTTAGGAGTGAAGAAAACGAACAAATGCCAAATATCCCTTCTTTCCAGGTAAGTTCCTCCTCAACTGAAATACAGAGCTGTCCTCCATCACCTACCATTTTGTTTGGGCTTGTTCAGTGGTGGAGAAATCTGTCTGGTGAAATGAAACATCTCATCCCAGAAATGAGGTAGCTGCTAAGTGAGAGCATCGGCTTCACATAGTCATCAAGGCAAACGCCTTAGGACTGAGCTGTTCCACCTGCAATGGAAAACAATTTTGCTTTTTTCTTCCCACTGGGCATAAGTCTTCCCTGTCTCTCTGTAGTGCTAGTGAAAGCAAATTTCACTGGAAACTGAATCTATTTACAAATATTTTGACAGATTAAGACAGTTGCTCGGGAAAAAATGATTAAATGTATGCAGATAAAATATAGTGTCATGTGAACAGCTACTGCACAGACTCACAGCCTGTGTGGATGTAATTTTATTTATGCTTTTTAAAGGCTATGTGGGTGTCCCTGTAAAACAGAAACAAAGAGAACATTACTCCTGTTGGTGATAAATTAGAGAAAAATCTCAGATGATTAATCCTCCAAAATGTGCAGTCTTGACTTTTTTTTTAACTTTTTGGCAGGAAGATATACATGCAAAATTGTACCAATACTGCTCTCGTATACACTTACACGTCCCATTCCATAGATCTCATCGGCAACTCCCTTTGAGGCTGTCTCAGTTCCTGACTGGAACAGGTCATTATGTGCATGCCTCAATCCATCATTTCTGAAGTATCCTGTAAAGAGATTGCCATTAGAAGCCAGTGCAGGGAAACCAACTATCTTCCATCTAGAACATGACTTGCATTTTTGTGTCACATCTTATTTTTCTATTTCTAACATTATATTACCTATCTATATTGTTACTTTTCTGTAGGGACAGAGATCATGCTGCACCTACTTTTCCTGTACCAATTACTGCTATTTTAAGACTGTGTAGAAATTTCTGCAAATAAACATTAGCTGGAAGTTCCTGATGCTTTCCCCTGACACTGTCATTGGAACATTATGACCATAAACCCCCTTGCCTATAGCAGTTATAATTGATTTTGTTTCAAATTCTGGCCGCCTGAGCAATGAAACACTCAAAGTGTTCCAAATACCAGGATCAGACTATAAACAAAGGGCAACAAATTTCAGATGCAGCTGTTGCACCGAGTGACATGAACAGACAAACTGCTTCTCCATAAATGCCAGCACTTGCTATAACCTGTCTTGCCCGGCACTATATAGAATACTCACAATCTGCACGAGGCTGTGCTCCTGACTGCAGACACACAGACACACTTCCTCACCTTTACAGAACCCGAGATACATGTTTTGATGCCCAAAATCACATACTCAATCTAACACTAGAAAACAAAACATCAGTGGGGGAAAAATAATTCAAAGTGCGTTGCTCTCTGAGAGTTCAAATAATCTTTTCATACAGTAAGACTGCAATACCTAGATAAAAACATGCTAGTTCAGCTGGATCTCCACTTAAACAGAAAATAGAAGCACAGGGTGCTTAGGAGCAGCCATGAAGAAGACTTGCACTGTCAGAGCCACACTGCACATGAGCTCCCCTCAGCAGGACACAATCCTGCAATGGCAGAGCAAGCTCAGCACGTTTGCTGGCTCCTGCCCAGCTCCAGCCAGCAGGGCAGATGATATTCTAGAGCCTCACAGTGCCAAACCAGCTCCTGGTCTCAGACAGTCAGCACTGTGGGACGCCTTTACTCCTGAACACAAGAAGCCCCACAGTACCCAGCGTGAGGTCATAAAGAATTTAGAGGTGAAGGGGATATGCTCACCCAAAGGCAAATCTTGCAAGGATAACTTGGAATAATGCTGGAGGTTTTAAAGGGTGAACCACTCTATAGCAATAAAGGTGATAATAAAAATAATCTATAAATGCCTTATTCAAATGTACAAGATGTCTCTTACTGTTTGTCATTCTTTGAGCACTTCCCTTGTCAAACTCTACTTTGCAACTGATGACAAAAAATATCCACAGTGTCTCATAATGACACGGCACAGATACTTTAAGGCTGCTGATGAATAAGGAGGCCTTGAAAACCACTATGACCATGCTGTTCTTTGTTTGCCACATCACAAAACAAATGCCAAACCACTTCATTCAGGGTCCTCTATTCATCAATCCGCTGGAAAAAAAAAAAACCACCACAAAAAAAAACCCCCACAGGAGCAAAAGACTGGCGCTAGAAATAACACTGTGTTGAAAACCATTCTCAAGGCCAGTGCCAGCTTACTGGGGAGCTGCTGCTCATGGACTGGTACCCCAGCTTGTCACCATGCACTGCTCAGGGGACAGGAAATATTTGGCTCATTTTTTCTTTTACCTTGAAAATTTGGTGAGCAACAGCTGAGCATGTGTTTAAAAACCCCACTCACAGCATTGGCCATCAACAGCTGGATTATATCTTTATATTGTTTGTCTTTTGAAATTGTGGTGCATTTGCTGACCCCTGATTAAAAAGCATTTTTAGACAAGGGTCAAAAGACAAAAAATACCTACATATCCACACAGGATAACAGGAAAACCTGTCACATCACAGCAAGGGGAACAAAGGCAACAACAACTACCTGTGTACCTTGGGAAGCTGACACCACACCAGCAGATTCTGGAGTCTGCCAGGAGTGAGGATGGGGCTCAGGAACTCTCAGAGCTCTGTGAACCACAAAGCAGAGTTCACCATCTGGTCCCTTGAGAGGAAAATACTGCAACTTCTAACCTTGCACTAACAGTTTCAAGTTAATTTTAAAAAGAAAGCTTTCTGAACCATAGAAATTTTTTCTTTTTTGCATCACTTTGTTGAGAAATAATAAGCAAGTTCATTTACCACAAAATTTCTTCATGATAAAAATGTATTCCAACTTTATGAAAAAGCTTATACTACTGTTAATTAAGATGAATAGTTTCAGGAGATTCTGAGAAAAATAACGCCTATACTCATAAAACTTGATGACAAAATCTGATGTGTTAGAGAGAAAAGTGATTACTCTAATGCATTATAATGCTTGATACATAGTCTCACAGCTCTCCCCTGCTGTGTTTTGTATAAACTATGAAGTCAACAAAGCACTGATAAAGAAACAAATTAAAGGTAGGATTCACATGATTCATATTTCAATAGGGAGGAATTAAAATAGATAATGGCTCCCAGACAAAGAAGGTAAAAACAGCATTTCTTGTAGTATTTCATCACTGACCCCATTAGTACTTTGTGATACTGCAGGTCTTTGCTCTCTCTAATTAGTACATACATTAACTGTTAAGTCACCCAACTTCCATTTATGATTTATGTCTACAACATAAAAACTTCATACTGTATTTGAAAAACATTACATCCCTGGTATAAACTGTTAGATGAATGTTTGACAATCTCTACCTTTCATCAGAAATCTGCATTCTTAGCAAGCCTGAACCATTGTCCTTAAGCTCCTCCTCATCTGATGAAACAGTAAAGTGACAGTATTGAAAATTTCTTTCCATGGACTATTTTCATCTGCATCCTTCCAAATTCATCTCTCTCAATTTCAAAGAAGCAAAGAAACTGAAGAACTGCTTAAAGGAGTAGATGAAAAGCAGAATGTGACCACGTTACCAATGCAACACACTAACAGGAGTCACACCTGCAGCCCTTTGTTTCTGGTAACACAATGGACCTGCCCTGCTGACGGCAGCAGCGCTTTGCCAAAGCTGCAGTGGCACCAACAGCCTTCAGTGTGACACAAAAGCACAAACACTTCTGTGAGAGACCTTGACAGTGCTGCCCAGGAGCCCAGGCTTTGAGTACCACGAGGAACAGCTTGCTGCTTTTCTGTACAACCCAAATATTCAGGGCTACCAGCTGCTGATAAGCGTTTGCCAAAGACATCCACTTCATTATTTAGGCACGACGCTGGAAATGCCACAGTAAAGTTTTCAAGGGCCTTTCTGGGCTGACTCGTGCTAGTTATGGCCAAATATATTTAAAAAGTCATCATTGTGTTTTAACATACAATTTCTGATATAGAATCCTGAGCCTAGTTGTACCTTTTATTTCTCCCGCGGTCAGCAGAACACAACAGGATACACTTTAACTTAGTTCACTATATGTGCATCCATAGCTTGACTACAGGATTCTGCTGAATGTATTCTGCCTCGCATAGCTGGGCACAAAAGAGAATAATTGTTCAAAATGTGCTCTCCCACTCCAAGGTAAACACCAAAAACCGATTTTAGTAAATATTTGTACTACATAATACCAGTTGAGTATATGCTCTGTGTTAGGCAAATGAGCTGCCCCAGGGTATTATCTTCATGGACTGTTTGCAGTTCCATAAAGCTCTCACCACATCTACCTACTAAAATAATTTGGCATATTGAATATCAAAAAGGGCTCCGCAATGCAAACAAGTCAGTCTCCATTGTGCTGCTTTTATAGTTTGACAGCTATGAGAGCACTTAAAGGAATTAAGCTGAGTATGAGCAGGTGCTCTGTCTTTACCCTGTGTGCTGAGTACTGACTAGGAGGTGTCCACACAATCTTGGGATAAAGCACAGAAACCTGAAACTCTTACAGGCAATCAGCAACTGGAAGCAGCAGCTTTGATGCATTGTTGCTTTCAATTGCAAAGGGAAAGACAAACCTTACATAAATGCACAGTGATGTCACTTTGGCAACACAGGCACTTCTTTTCCTCAGTCTGTATCTGTTCCTGGACCTTTCAGACTAATTTCTAAAAAATAATAAATTAACCTAAAATAATGGCAAAGTCACCTTCCCCTGCTTGCCCCATCTCTTTCAAGCAGTGAAGTCCTAAAATTAGCCAAATGAAAAATTGCTGTCAGAAAATTGAAGGAGCCAGGTGTAAAGCTGGGGACACTTCACTGGGCAGCCTGCTGCAGGTCCTGGGGTTTGCTCTGGCTCTCCTGCCAGGACTCCCTGGTGACAGCAGCAGTCTTTCAGTCTGTAGGAACTGAACTGAGAGCTTGGCTGGGGACAGCAAAATGAATGCTTCAGTCAAACACTGCTGAGAAAGTGGGGTGGATAACTTCTCTCCAAACATGTTCCCTGTCCTGGGCTGCCCACAGGGGAGAGTCCACTCACTCCTGTTCACTAAGTATATAGCTCTCCCAAACAGCACACAGCACCTCCATCCCAATCTTCTGATGGAAAGGAACACAAAATGCAGAGAAGTATTGTTCAGCTGGAGCCTCATCTCCTCTCTTCTCAAGGCTTGTCAGTGACTTTAACAGCCAGCTAAAGACAATTGTGTTTCTGGGAAAACAAATGGTAATACCTATAAGCAGGAGATGGCCTTTGGAATCTGCAGCACTCCAAATCCTGAAGAATAGATGCCCAATCCAAAAAGTAACTGCAACACTTTTAGAGTCAATGTTCAAGTGCCAAATGAGAAATAATGGATGATTTTTCTGCAATGATATCTCTTTTCCAGATACAAAGAGGGCACTACAATTTTCTCTCTGAAGAATGAATTATTTTATGCAGAAAAGGAATCCTTCTTTGCTCCCATGAATAACATTGTCAAGAATCACAGAGAAAAGGAAACCAACTCTTTAATAAAATAAAAAAAAGATTTCTGATACTTGGAATATGTAGGTGGTTGGTACAAAAAGCCACTCAAGAAACTAAATAACAGATGACCAAATCAACTAGGGGGATACAATGGCACGCTGGCATGCTCATATCTAACCACCTGAAAGGCAAATCTTGACTTTCTATGAGATATTCTACCTTGTGCATTCTTGCTGAGGAAAATAGACACTTGCCAGCATCTTTGTGTAGAGGTAACCCTCCACCTCTCAGTGGAGACACTGCTGCAGGAGGGAAGCAGCCAGCTCTGTCGATGGGGTTAAAAAAATGAAGAGCTACTGCCCCCACAGCCCACATCTCCATGTGCAAATCTATTTCTGGTTCAGAATCCTTTACCCTGCAGATGATAAAGAACAGAGCAGCAAAGGGTGAAGAACTGACATGGCAACAAACAAAAATACACAAGGACTCTGTCCTCAATATTCAGGTCAGAATCTAACTCTGCCCAAAGTTCAGCAACATTCAGCTCTAGGGTTTTCTTCAAGGCCAAATCTGGAAAAAGAAGAGAATGAAAGATCTCATTATGTGTGTCCATTGCATGGAAAAACCTCTTCAACACACCATGTGAAATGCTTTGTATTTTAGAAATCTATCAACCAGATCTAGTGCACATTGAAGTTAACAGAAAGCTTCCCACAGGCTTTACTGGGCTTTGGTTTAGGTTACAAGTTTTAATTCTTTTTTCCCTACAACAGAGAAGCACAGTAAATTATAGAGGTTCTCCTCGCTCTGTTCCCCTCCAGGCTACAGGCAGCATGCACAGAAGCTTCTCTCCATCTTCTTCCATGTTCATCTTTGATGAGGGCTCCATTAAACTCTCCCAGTTGTTACTGCTCAGAAGGATTTAATGACTGGTGTTCAACCCTGATAGCACTTAATAATAGCATTTACATAAGGAATTTATGCTAAAATGGTTTTATGGCTTGCATGAGAATGTAGGAACAATAATAATGATAATAATAAACCAGACACAATGTCTTTTTTAATTCAAATTCTAAGGCAGATGTCACTACTCTTAATAGTTAAGACAAGTGAAAATACAATCTTGAATCATAATCTCTTATAATATCATTTTCACAGTTACAATTCAGACATCAAAAAAAGCCATTTTCCTGTGCTTATTGTTATAGAGATTATAAAAACATAAATATGCTGTTTAAATTTTTTGTAGGTTTTAGTGAATACCAGAAGAAATCAATACAAGCAGTGTTTTGTTATCAAACCTCAACCTTTCCAGACTTCTGTGTAACACCCTGGGGGCCATGACTCCTGAATGTATGCAATCAAGCATTTTAAAAGGCCAAAGACCAAAACTTTGGTGATTAAATACCCTACTTAGCCCTGGGAGAAGCATTCAACATATGCTTCTTCAGTGGCATTATACATTAATTTTAAGTCATCCCATCCACAGCATCTTTTATCACTTTTAAGCAGCATCCCCTAATGTATACAATTGCCAGACAGAACCCCTGAAAATGAGAACTGATATTTGCTGGGAGGAGACCCCAAAAAGATCATTTACTGTTTTACAGTGCAGTAGATGGATGACCAATGAAAACACCCATTCCAAGGCACTTTTCTTCTTTTACTACTGAAAGGTTTCATTGCCTTGGATAAGGCACTCAGTTAAAAAAAGATGTAGTCAGTTCTTCATGATGATGTATTAAACAAGATTGGGGTTTTCTTGNAGAAAGAAAAACTTTGTTTCTGAGTCATATTTTCAGGGAAGAAGCAGAGACAGTGCCTTTGTTTTCTTACTGTCAGAAAGTTTAGTATGATTAAAATGTAAAAGCAAGTTTCAACTAGTCCCATAAAGCACGTCCAGTCTCATCAGCATTAGAAACATTGTTCAAATCAAATGTATTTAGGCGTCCTCATGCAACTCTTTCCAGCCCATCTCTCAGTGATCTCCTCAGCATCATGGGACATACTACCAGCTCCGTTCCACGTCTTGACCATTTTCAAAAACCTCTTGCCAACCCTCCCTTGCTTAAAATTAATCTCTACCCAACTGCTCAACCAAATGCTGCCGTCCCTGTCCTGCTCCATCTCATCTGCCACTGTCCCCACTCTTTTTCCGCCTGCTCAGGGCTGTTGCCACAGCTGTTCATCCAGCCAGGGAGCAGCACCGCTGAATTTTGCAGGAGAAGAGCAAGTGCAGCCCCTCGCTTTGTTAAGAGACCCTCTGCATTATTTGTTTTGGAGGCAGCCGCCTTCACTCTCGGATTTCTAAATGGGAGAGGGGAATTAGGCAAGCAGGCAGGAAGATGCCTGTGTAAAAAAGCCCTTTCTTATAAATAAACCTTCCAGATTTTAGTTTACAAAGTAGATTAATAATGCAACTACCAGATAGAATTCAGAGAAATTTTGAACAATGCTTTACAAAAATAAGGTACTTAATCCTGTAGCATATGAAAACACTGTCTCAGTATTAATGCATGACTCTCACCTTCGCAACAGGAAGAAGTATTTTTTTTTCATTTTGAACATACCAGATTCCCATAAATGTGGACTACCACCCTCTCTAGCCAGTGGCAAGGTTTAAGCCCTCTAAACATCAGAGCATCTGCGAGGTACTTAAGGATTTATTCACTGGCCGCCACGATGAGGCAGTAGTAAGTTGTGGTGAATTCAGCATTTACAGCACAAATGATGCTGCTGAAGTGCTAATTAGTGCTAATTTGACTTGGCCCATTTTAGACCTCTGACAATCACAGGTCTCCAAAAGCAAGCAGGTCTGGCATATGCTCATCTAAGGAAAAATTCCATCTCTCTATTTCCCTATCTATTCTGATATTTCTAAGGCAAAACGTTAAGAAATTTAAAATATCTGTGTTTTCCCAAAGTAGTAGCCCAGGCCAGCTGCCACTATAGCTTGATTTCTAGAAGAGAATGTTATAATATATTTGGCTTAATGGGGATTGTCAAAGGTATTAGAGCAAAGCTAGGAAGAAAACATGTCACTGAGTATAGATTTGAGGGTTGAGTTACATACTTGTTCAGAAGTTAATAAAGAAAATAACTTTCTTTTTTTTTTTTTCCCCTTCAGATAAGCAAAAGCTGTTTCCCAAAGAGAGGGTCATGAAGAGAGAAGCCAATTTTTCTGCTTTCATCCTCTGCCTTTGGGCCCTGATAACTGTACTTGCCTCCCCCCATTTTCACAAGATGAATCGGGCTAGTGAAGAAAAACAGCTTAGAGATGCAGTAGGTTCATCCTTTAAGAAACCTGATGCAGTAAACTGTCTTGATCAGAAATATTTTTTCTACTAAGATGAGCTACATAATTTGGTTCCTTAAAAAAAGGGACTTTGAAGCTACACTCTGCCTCCAAATACTTGTCATTTGACCCAGAAGGCAATAAGTGAAAAATTCTGAACAAATAAATCAAAAAAGCTGACACACTTTTCCAGGTGGTAAAGCTTTCGTGTGCTAACAAAAGGCTTGATTCTCACTGCTTTTGATCTCTGCAGAATGACAGGCCAACAAAAGCACGACTCGGTGATCGACAGTGCAGCAGAATGAGGCCAACAGAGCCAATACTCAAAAGAAGAGAGTAACTACTCCAGTGATTTCTCAGGTGGATGAAACACTGGGCACTGAACATTTTCTTAAAATTACACTTTAATAATGGTTTAAAAAATGCACTTAAATACTTTGAAGACCTAAGTAACAAAAATTCCTAAATAATCTTGTTTTGCCTTTGATGCAGTACATTTGTGTTTTAGGTCTCCACTGTAACAAAAGGAATAGGAAAAATATTAGACAATTTCTGATGGCTGCTCATTTGATCAAACTATCAGCTCTAAATATGAGTGGCTCCAGCATCTTCACAGGGCAGTGGGAAGTAATGGCAGGCAGGAAATAAATAAGTAAATAAATAAATAAAATCACGGGATGATGCATTGCAACTTCTAATACACGATGAGCAGGAAAATATTTTTGTTGATTAAAAACCTCCAGATCATGGAGTTGTGAAGAAGCAATAAATATACACTGAATTCAAGCAGAAATCATTCAAAAGACTATGGGAAAAAAAATAGCATTAGGAATTATGTAAAGCTCTTACCCCATTTTTTACTGTTAAACCTACCAGAAAATTAAAAGAAAACAAACAAAAAGATGAACCCCCAAAACTACAAAAGATGCAAGAAGAAGTGGTGTTGTGAGTAGAGCCTAAAAGATCATTATGTGGACATGTTAATCCAGCTCCCTGTGGCTTTTAAATTTAAACACTGTTCACAGGAAGTTGAAGCCTGCACTCACAGGTAAACAAAGCACCAGCCACCCCTTGTCAGACCTGAGCAGAGATCATCCCAGGCCTGCAGGGAGGGGCAACAAACACGGCAGGATACAACTTTCCCTTTTGCCTTGATTGTTACAAAGATTACTTACGCAATAGATCAGGACTGGCCAAAGTCCACCTGATAAAATATTTGAGAGAATGCATGAATATAAGCATAGAAGCTTACATTTATTTGAATTTTAATCTCTCCCTCCTTCCTATATTAATGTTGAATTTTCTCCTTTTTTTAAAACGAGAACTGTAAAAACACTGATAGAGGAAGAATCTTTTTTACATATACACACTTGCACACTGGTGATAATGTCCTGGAAATACAAAAATATTCTACGTTTTTCTTAGTGGCTTTTTACATTTTTGTTTACTCGAACAACCAATCCCTCCTACTGCCACACAAGATAATGACACAACAGCCTGGAAACTCTTCTTTGAAGGGAATCATGCACTTCAGTCATTCTCCTTGTTTTGCTCAATTCCAGATTTCTCAATTCTTGTACTATCTATTTCCATGGCATAATTATACCTATGGAGTTCCCTGATAACAGCCATGGGTAGAGTTTATACATAATACTATCCTTTCTCTCTGGTTTCTGAAGGATGAAGGACCACATTTTAGTGACTCCAAAATCAACTCAATCTCCTCAAAAAGCAGACAAATATTACAATAGAAGAAAGTCTTAGAAGAAAAAACGGGTTGTCACCTGTCTTTCAAGGACCACAGAAGACTGCTTAATTAATTTCCTTAATGTATTTGATGGAAAGCAAATTTTTGAAGCTCTGATTTTAAGTTTGCAGATATGAGGGTTCAGTTGCAGCAACAATGAGTGTTACCACAGGCAGCCAGGAGCAGCAGGAAAGACAAAGTACTTGAGAAGACTTCTCTAAAACAACACCCATCACCATCTACTATTAATGCTCCTAATAGCATATTGGCCTTAGAGTTAGCCTGTACAAAGCAACAGTGCTGGGACTTGTGTAAGAAAAGAGATTTTAACTTGCAAAATTCCTGTTGTGACTTAGGGACAGGCTCTTCATCCCTCTCAGCACCAGGGGGCTCCTGGAAGTGAGAAACTGGAGTCCACTGACTTCTTGGGAAAAACATTTCCAACGTGTTCTCTGCACAAAGCCTGTGGTGCTGTTTGTCTCTGCACTGCAGGAGAGGCACTCTGAGATCAGGGCTGGGCTCTGAACACCAGCCCAAAGTTTTCATCATTAACTAAATCCACTCACTATGCACTACTGCAATGAGCAAAGCCCTTTCAGTGCACACCAGAACGAATTCTGTTCCATCTTCAAATTGGACAGTTCAGCACAACGCCACTTTTAGTTAGAACTTAAACTTTCATCAATAAATATCTAGCATTTACAATACAAGACAGATTTACGGTGCTGCTGCTTGCACCAACACATTCTCAATCCCTTTTCTGCTTTTCACTGGAATCTTTTCCCCACCAGTGCTGTGTGTTTGGCAGGTAACCCCTGTTTCTAACCCTGCTGATGAAAACTGCAGAGCTGCTGCATAGGTGCACCATGCACACGAATGCTGACAGCACTGAATGCAGACAGAGTCGAGCATTGGTTGTCAAAGACAATTAAGCACTGTGTGCAACTTAATACAGGCAAATCATACTCTGCTCTAAAAATGCCTCCATAGC
Organism: Cnemophilus loriae; assembly: GCA_013397755.1. Taxonomy (NCBI): domain Eukaryota; kingdom Metazoa; phylum Chordata; class Aves; order Passeriformes; family Corvidae; genus Cnemophilus; species Cnemophilus loriae. The sequence continues at coordinate 1,939,437 of VZTF01000268.1, read as the reverse complement.
AAACTAAACTTTAGAATGGGCTGAGAAGTGGACATTATTCACAAAGAAAAAAGACTAGAATTTGGAGATATTTTGTTAAAGGAATTTTGAATAAGGACAATTAACCATGAGGATATATTTCCTTAAAAGTAGAAGCAGCCCAGATGATTCTCAGGTCCAGAGTGCAGCAATCCATTTGCATACATAACTAACAATTTTCATGCACAATTACCTTGTTATTCAAAATATATTTATGATTGCAATGCATTTAAGGTGAAATTGAATGCTCAGCCTTTACATGGTCTAGAGCTATTAAATACTAGCTTGCTGAGGTGTTCAGTGATACATTTCTTAATCGATGAATTTTACTAGAGTCAAGTGTTACCCTTTATTGATGCAGCTCCAGGTTAATCAGCCCAGGAAAAGAGCTACTTGTAATACAGATTAAATGGTATTTCTAGAGATGAAACCTTGGCATAGTTTCAAATGCTGGTTTGGTTTTTTTTTTTTAAACCTACATTTTTAATTCCTTTTGTGTGCCAGTGCGTTTTCCCTCAAAATATTAAATAAGCATAACGATGCTTTCAGTCTCTATTGCTACAGTAAACCCATGGCTGAAATAATTTCACTGACCTGTTCAAAATGTGAGTTTTGCTTTCATAAGTATTAAAGAACTAGTTTTTAACAGGTCTGCAACAGAACTGACTGCCAAAAAAAAAAGGCTTCTAGGGCAAAATATGTTCAAAATGTCCAATATTTGACACACACATCAAACAGGTTTCCCTAAAACAATCCGTGCATTCCGGCACCAGCAGCACAGGCTGGGGGCCAGACTTGCCAACACTGGGGAAAAAAAGTAGATCTTAACACAATAAAAATATTGTTAAATAATTTTAGCTAAACATCTTGTGCTTGGATTTTTAAAGAGCTCAGAGTGTGTGTCAGATGGGGGAAAATCCATAGTGGTACAGCTAAAGTGCAGTTTCAGGACGACCTGCCTCCGCATCTCTCTCCATTAGAGCAACATTTCTCTTAAGCCGTCCCCTCTGGTTCTCAAATGCTTTTGAAGAAAGAAAACTAAAAGTTCTTGACAGTGCTATTAAGACAAGTAACTTGTGCTTCCCACTCCCTTCTCATGCCAGTATCCTGACTCACCTCTGGATATAGAAGTACACACAGGGAGAAGTGGTTTTGGTGCTCTCTCCTTCTCCAAGTACCTCCAGCCACACCCTCGCAGATATGTGCATTTGACCTTCTTGCTGACACGACTTCCAGGTCTGTCCACGGTCTGATGTAAAATGAAGCAACAAAGCCGTGTTAGTGTAGGCCTAAACCAGTCCCAACACAATCATTTGAGAGAGCAGAGTATTAAGCTTGGCAAGCTGACCATGGCTAACAGTTTCTGCAAGCCTGGACAAATCACAGGCAGATTTTACTCAAGCAGGACCAGGTTCAAGGGACCTTTTAGACTTACCTATACACAAGTGATATATCTTGCCTCGTGGGAAGGAAAGTACAGCCAAATTCAACGATGGATCCAGGCGACACGGGAAACCTCTGGGAAAGCTCTCACTCAGCCTTTTAGCAGTCACTTCTGTTGACTGCAGTGCCTGCTTGTTCTTCAAGTATTTCCAGACTGCTCTTTAGTATTACAAGCAATATCATGTATTTCTTCAAAAACAGCAGTAGCGACTAAACTGAGAGATGTTCATAATTTCCCTTTGTACTGTTTCTTGCCTGGAAAAAGAAACCTGAAGATTGACGGCAGCATCCTTCCACTGCCTCCTTTCTCCTCTGAGGAGAGGGTCCTGTCTGCTGTTTCCAGGCCCAAGGGAACCCCAAACCATTTGCATCTCTGAGTGTGCACACACTATTCGGTCACCAACCCTGAGACCAACTGTGGCATGGATGCATGGTGGAAGAGTTAACTGCAAAACCTCTCTCTCTGCAGGATCTCCACTGCAGTAATATATTACACCAGCTCCGCTTTGTAGCTAAAGTTTAATTTGTCCATAACTTTGACAATAAAACTGATTTGTGAATATGCATGAACATATCTTAGTATGGTCAATTTACATTTACATTATGATATCACTTGCTTAAAGAAAAAAGAGTGGTAGATTTTGATGAGAGTTTAGAGATGTTCCTTTGAAACCAAGAAGGGCTTGTACAAACAGTACAGACAGTACTGGTACTGTGCGGAAGGCTGTATTCAGTCATGAATTTCGATTTGTTTCCCTGCTCTCACCTGTCGAGCTGAGGCTTCAGACACCATCCACTTCCTTCCTCCTTTCCTTGTTTGTCTATTTGGATTGCAGACCCGTGAAGCAAAATCTTTCATCCAATGGCAGTATAACACTTTGCACAACACAAACCTTTTATCTGAAACCTGAAGAACCCCCTCAGATATACAAAAATGTACAGGAGTAAAGCTGCCTGGTATGATGGCTGAATGGATTACTGAATGTCCAAAGAAAGAAATGCCAAATGTTTTAAATATCATCAGTTAATGAAGGAAACGCCTCCCCTCCAAAAGTAATGCATAAAGAAATGCATAAAATAGCCCTCACATCATTAGAAGAACTCTCATTCAGCTGTCACAGTACTGCACATCCTTGGAAAGCATAAATGGTTTTTTTCCCCATGAATTCAGAGAATTTTCTTTTAGCTCCATGTGTAATTTTAAATAATTACACATGAATAAATAAATGAAAATCAAAGAAACTGTCTCTGCTTGGAAAACCAGCTTAATTTGGCATGCTCTGTTGCACATTTCTAAATACTCAGAATCTTTCAGGCCTTGCTTAAACCAAATGCCTCCACACTGTGCAAGTAATCTTCACAAAAAAATATTAAATTAAATTTGGCACTAAGTGAGGTGTGAAAATCTCAAGTTGTCTCCCGAAAAAGGAGTCATCAGGTTCTGAGAGGAAATGCCATCCTTACCACTTCCAAGCACACATGTATTTAGAAAGTAAAACTCACCAAAAAACATCAAGTTAGGTGCAAAATAAGTGTTGTCCCAAGTCCATCTTGCTCTCTGCCAGAATGCCAGTATGCTTTCTAAACTGTGCTTAGAAAATGCACTCATACCATGGCTTGCACTGATTCAGCTGAGCTATTCCTGCTTGTCTTCATCCTGGAGCAGGCTGCTCTCCACGGTGCCTCTGCTGACTTTTGCTGCTTTGTGGCTCTCGCAGAACCTGCTGTGCCATTTACATTGCCCACTCTGGAAATAGAAAGTGTCAGGTTTTACTGATCACTCCACCCCGTTCCTTTCAGTAGCTATCAGTGGACTTTCTATAACTGGGCAGCAGCTGTGTCCTAACCAGGACAATTTATAGAGGGAACCTCAGCTCTGCAAAGCCTTTCCTCTCTACAGCCTGAGTCTCCTGATCAAAGGAACAGGTGTTGATTCCTGGGGACTCACTTGCTCAGTTTGCCCCCCTGGGAGGGTGTCTCACAGGTGTTCACTATGACAGTGATGCCAATTCTTTGGAACAAAAACAAAACACAAAAGAGCCAAATCAAACCCCAAAACAAAGAATCCCCAAAAATACCCACAGAAGGAAAGGGGAAGAAGTCTAATTTATATAACAGCACACAATTTCTCACAAATATAAATGCACAGAGCCTGATTTTGCCTAAAATCAAGTACTTCTAAAATGTATTATAAAAATGGAATTAAAAATTAGTATTATAAAAATGGAAAAAATCAGTTACCAAATCTATGTAAACATTAGAAATACTGAACATTGAAACATCATAAACACACATTTAGAACAGAACCATGAAGTAGCTCAGAAGTTTAAAGTTCAAGCACTTTCAGGACAGCACTTTCAGAGCAGTCTGAACTGCATTGATTAACATTTCAAACCCACGTGAGTCTCCCTGGAGTCCATAGAATCAGCTCTCCGTCTGTACAGGGTTTCCTACTTACAGGAACTAAGGATCTGAGGACCAGACGCTGCATTGGCATGTCCACTTCATTTCAGAAGGAGTCTGACAGTGTGGTATCACTTAAATAATGAAGCACACATCTGGCAGGAGATTGCTGAGGTTGGCCAAGTTTGTACAAGGTCAATTCATCCTCTAAGCTTCTGTACGCTGAAAATGAAGCAAGAAGTTCACATGGCAATCAGCAGAATCCACCGAATGATCCCAGGGTTTGTTTTCCAAGTACCAGATCTTTCTTTGTAAATCAGTTTTGATTGTATAAAAATAGGAGAGGGTGGTATTGTATTGCTCTGAGACATATTTTCTGAAACTTTTCAGTAGCTAATGCATACCTATTCAAAAATATGATGCTTTTTCTTTTGTAAAGAAGTAGAAAAACTATAATGCACCACACATGGCAAATGGAAAAGTGTACTTATCTCTGACAGATCTACCCCACTACCCTGCTTTGTAAGTTATAGGCTATTCTTACCAAAGGTGGATAATCCTTGAAGTGGAAATAATACAGGATCAGGCTTTGAAAAATGTATTTAGTTAGTCCTTCCACTAATTTTCACAGAAGAACAATACCTGCTCAATATGAAATGTGAACTCCAGTATCCTAACACATTGTTATCAATTTGCTTTACAGAACACGCATCGGTTCTGATAAAAAGTTTCATTTAGAAATTCTTCCTATGTTAAAAGAAATAGCTGACATTGTTATAAACTCAGCGTAACACAGAAATGAGACAAACATAATGAAAAACACTTTTATCATTCAATAGTCCACAACATTAAAAAAAGCAACTTAGCAAGTAAGGGTTGTAGGTTAAAGCTCAGATCTCTATTATTTTTCTCATTGTAACAATTATACAAAGTAGCCTTTCTCCAGAGGTCGTGGAAATCAGCTACCTGCATCCCAGCTCAGTGCTGTTACTGCAAACAATCTTTTCATATGAGTCTCTGGCATTTAAAAAAAACCCACCTCAAATATTTTTTGCAAGTTTGCTTATTCTCCATAATCTGAAGATACTAACTTCAACATTTTGTTGTTGTTGTTGCTTTTTAATTTGGTGTTGTTTATTTAATGTTGTTGTGGCTTTTTTAATGTCTCCATTTGGCAAGCATTGATTTTTCATCAATGCTCCTGTAAGAGCATGGACCAGCTGCTGTGTCTCATGAAGTGACAGAAACAGAGGAGAGCTCACCCTCACATGGGTGCATGTGCAGACACTGATCAGCAAGATCACCATTCAGTCTCTGACCCTCTCCTCCTGACAGCTTGTTCCTCTTGGAAGGGAAAATGTCAAGTAGATACCAAGGGAAGGGGGCAGAAAACACATCAGAACTCTCCTTCTGATGGCCCAGCACTGCCATGCCAGCAAACATCAGGATTCCATAACTGAGCTCGTGTGACTGGGGCTGGCTCCTTCCACAGAGCAACTTAGAGCTTCAGCCACCACAAGGGATGCTTTCTGGTCTTGTTGTTTCTTGATGTCTCTTTCCTGGGCTTTTGTCCTGAAGTGACTGAAAATCTAGAGGAGAATCTTAACAGAGAAATCTGAAAAAAGATAAATATTTTCCTTTCACAGTTTTTCCCACTGGTCTCGGTTTTATATTGCCATCCTGTGAGAAAGGTCAGCCTCCCCTACACCCAGGATACTGTAATAGGCATTTCAGCACCGTACCTTTCCATTTAAACAATGGGCTTTTCAGTGAGCTGCCTTTTAAAAAGTAATATTAGTTTTATGAGCTAGTTTTTAAAAGAAGTAGAAAGACCATGGAAAATTCTGATATGTTGGCTCCAGTCCATTATGTTGCCAAAGTAACACCCCAGAACCCAAATACAATTTTAAGGATCTCTCATCTGTGATGTGCTTGGTTATTTATCCCAGAGAATGCACAGAGAGCCGATCAAGATGTTTTTTTCCTGTGGGGCTCAAGAGCTTCCTACATGCCTTATCACCAAAAAGACGTTACTCATGCAACACGTTACCATGGAGAGGAGCCACTTCACACTTCGCTCATGTTGCACTTCTTCCCTTTGTTTTTCTACCTTGAAAACAAGGACACTACATTCTTCTATACATGGAAAACACCAAGCACATTCACCTTAGCAACACTTCTGTTTATTGTTTTTTTCTGTTCAGAGCAGCAAAGGAGATGTACTGTCAGATCAGTTTGTGCTATTTGATTTCCTTCTTTCCTCTAACTTGGTCAGTCACTATTACTTTGCTTTCCTGATAGATAGACAACTCCTCTTGGCCTGCTTGTTGACAGGTCCATCTCCTCTGATGTCTCTCTTCACTACTACTTGAATGGGGAAAAACAGGTACCATTCCTTTTAAAAAAGGGGTGCCCAAATCTGGAGATCCGTGCACTAACCATGCACTGCAACAGAAGTCCAGCAGCATTCCCACTCCAGAGGCACATAGCCATCCTACAGCCTTGCAGCCCTGGGGACTCCCCTCTTCTGACAGGGGTCTGGAAGCAACTTAAGCAATGACTGTCCTGGAATCATCATTAGCTTATGTACTTTGTATTGGCTTCTCCATAGTGCAACCAGGGACCTGAAACTGAAAAATCAGGGATTTTGACAGGCATTTTATCTTTTTGGGTGTCTGGATAGTGACCAACAACCCTTGGGTGGCCTGTCCATGTGTTCCAGTTAGCACTTGCAAATCCCTGGGACAAGGTCTCAGCTCTGCAGAGTTACGTGCCAACGGCCACAAGGTGACACACAGAGCAAAATAAATTTGTCCTGTCTGCAGCAGCACCAGAAAACTGCAGCAGTGCCATGAGAACAGAGGAGGACATCTGGGCTTTACCCAGACACCGAGGGACTGGACCTCTACTTGACACCTTTACCTTCTGTACCTGGCCTGCAGCTCACAGCTCATCTGTGTTTGCTGGAGACTGGGCAGTCAGAGCTGCGACACTGGGCAAAGACAGCGGAAGGGGTTGTCAGGGTGATGGAGAGGCCCAGACCCTGACTCATGGGAATGTGGGCTGAATGGCTGCTGCCACCACAGAGGCACCAGCCAGTCTTATTTTTCCACCTATTGCCTGAAAAAGAAAAGATGGTTGCCTATACTTCCAAAGTCTTCACTTTGGGAAAAGCTAATTTCGCACCGAAACACAGAACGTGCACACCAGCTGGCCATAGCAAAAGGCACACTGGAGGTGATAAACATTTTTTTTTTTCCTGAATTAGACCTAACTGCAAGGAAGAAAACCACGTTCAAGCTGTATTAAGAGAATAAGCCCCAGTTTGCCTTGGTGTTGGGTGAGATACCCTGCTCCAGCCGAGGATCTCTTGTGCATAGTGTATGTGTGTAATTACTCCAACCATCTCTTCCCATGTTGGATTCTGCTACCCACAAATTTGAGAAGCAAGAAGATAGAGGCTGAGTGTCCTGCACTTGCAGCCTGTGCGAGTCAGGAGCAGGACCCAGGCATCCTTACAGCCAGGCAGAGCACTTCTCTACTGGCAAAAGTAGTGGGTTTATATTGCCAAACATGATCACACAGGAACAATTATCTTTGGCAGTCTCTAACAATAATTTTAAAATGTTCTCTTCAGTATCATCACTGAATTCAAACGATAATTTTTTTTTTTAAATCCACTGTCATTCTCCTTTCTAGCTCTAATTATCTGGACTGCATCCATACCATGAAGCAGAATTGTGACAAGAAAGCAATCACCCCAGAGATTTCTCAGAAATTTGCTTTCTAATTGGGTTGAAAATGCCTCAGCTTCCTGCACTGCATTTTGCACATACCTAGATTTTCTGTGATCACAATCTATGAAATGCAGAAATGTAACATTGTGATTATTTGTGTTGTCACACCACAGGATGTTATCATGCTAGGTGCTGCACATAAATTAGGCAAAAAGACAGCTCCTGTGCAAAAGAATTGAATACACGAGGGTAAAATTAAAAATAATAAAATATTGGAGAAAGAGGTGAAGAAAATAACTTTGAAATGAATAGGTGTTGCACTGTAAGCATTGCTCTGTAATTCAATCGCAAAAAAAAAGCCCAAAAAACCATCATCTGTTGGTGACTATCCAGAACATTCCAGACTGTTATTTACAGACATGTCACTTACGTCATGTCATGCAATCTCTCTCTCCCTTATTTACTTATGGTAGAATGGAAATAATACTTGCTACACCTTCCTCATGAAGCATGATTAAATGTTCACAGAGCTTTGCCATCACTTGTTTGACAACATGGCTGTGAAATACCATTGCTAAAGACACACTATGTATAGCTGACACAGTATTGACTAAGCCTATCTTTTCTGTTTTTAAAGTTTTAACTAAGCAATGCTTAATGAAATTTGCCAGCCTAACTGCTCCTGTTGTCTCTGCTGGTAATGCAAAAGCAAACGGCTGTAAGTACGGTACCCTGAAGGCAGACATTAGGAGTTTCTCTGTTGAATCCAGCAGAGAAGTTTCTTGCATCTCCGTTGAATGCCATCATGCTGTGATTAGTTAATCATTAAGTACATAGTGCTTTTAATTAACTGCCAACTCTGCTTGGGCATCTGTTCTGAAAATCACATCCGATCATGCTTTTCCCAGTCTGTGGCTATGGAGCTCTTCAATAATACAGTTGTTGCTCCATTCTCTAGCTCTCTCTGCTACAAGACAGCTCAAGTCCAGAGCGTCCTACACGAAATGAAATATAAATGAACTATCCTTCCAAGGGAACAAAAGTAAATGGGAATTAAACAAATTTATTTGCCTCAATAGGTAATAAATGCCACTATTAAAAAGCAGATCAGGCCAATTAGCATTTTTTCTGGAACAATGAAGAGGCTGGAATAGCATTTTTACTCTTCAGTGTCATCACATAATTTTAACAAATACCCATTTAAAAAAAACCCCAAAACACTAATCTTTAACTGCAGATTATAATCCTTTCTATTTTATAAGGGGCAGTGAGACTGAAAATAAATACAACAGATTCTGCAAAATATTTCATTTGACTTAGAGTGAGTAAAAGATACACAATGTAAACATTCCCTTACAAATGCTACATTTCTCCATCTATGTAGCTCAATTTCTGTTGGCTTCAAAAAGCTTAATTTTAAGAGTATTTTTAAATGAATCATAGAATGGCTTGGGTTGGAAGGGCCCTAAAAGATCATTTCGCTCCAACCTCCCTGCCATGTGCTGAGACACCTTCCACTATCCCAGGTTGCTCCAGGCCCCATCCGACTTGGCCTTGAACACTTCCAGGTGTGGGGCAGCCACAGCTTCTCTGGGCCACCTGTGCCAGTGCCCCATCACCCTCACAGTTAAGCAAATAATTTCTTCCTAAGATGAAATCAACACATTTGCAGCGTATACTGGGGGGAAAAATTAGATTGCAAAGTATCTTAGGTAGCAGATTCTGTTTTAAAGCAGATAGGAAAAAAACCAACATTTGAGCAAGACCACACAGTGAGAGTGGCAGTAGGCAGGGCAACTTCTGCTGGTGCTGTGAATCTTGTTGAAAACCAGGTCAAACAAGACCAGAGAATGATTGAGGCCATTTGATGGCACAAAATGAAATACGGGCAGACACTTGGATCAGGTGGGGCCCTGATTGTGTGACACAGGATTAGCAGTTTCAGACTAAGAATTTGCTGAGTTCCCCAGCCTAGGCAGGCACAGAGGGCTGGACCCCTCAAGAGTTCTGGCCTACAGAAGAACAGACTGACCCACCAGGCTAACAACAGAGCAGGTGTTTTATGGCATGAGAGATAGCTGAGCCAGCAGCCACCTGCTCCATTATCCCAACTGGAGCTGGTACAGCCAGCCAGAAAGCAACAGTCTCAGCAAACACTCTGGTCCAGGTGAGACACTTGGTCACTCTGCATGTGTGTGGGCCATGTAGAGGCTCCTGGATTCACAGCAATGCACTGGAAAAAGCTGTGAGAGTGGTTACGTAGCTCGTTCTACTCAAAACTTCTCAGGATGAGGCATGCAGAAACCCAGTGTGCAGGACAGAGCACCAGAGCCCGGCAACTTCCCTTGCTGCCACTCCCACACCAGTGTGCGCCATCTCAGAGATGCTACTTATCACATATGAATCCAGGCAAGAAAAAAGGTAGAATTCAGAGTGCCAATTATTTCTATATAGAAATACATGTCAAGGAAAAGGGCATTCTTTGTCAAGTGCTGAGAACAGAGAAGAATAAACCGTCACTAAGCTTAAACTTGTGGTTCTTTCAGGAACGGAGTAAAGAAACTTGAATGAACTTTGCGACATAGAATAAAACACTCCAGTTAAACAATAGCCAGTCTATAGCAGACAGGCACGTAACCACCATGGTTAATGTAAAAAACACTCACTGTCAGATACACATTTTACATAATAACCCTTCTTCAACAAGTTCAAAGCAATTCTCCCGTTTTCTTTAAAAATTCCACCACTGATGTCAAGATGTGCCAGCACATAGAAAAGAGGTATTTCATAACGATATAAAAACATGCATTTCTAATTATTTCCATACTGAACTACACTGAGGGCAGCACTTTTCTATATGGAGTTCAAGGTATTCCTGGGAACAGGCTATTTTCTGATGACATCATAAGAACACTATCGCTCAGGCAACAACGTGCTACTATGGCAACCACAGCTTTTACAGATGCTGAATGCCAGAGAGGTTAAAAACACCATTTGGAGGTTTGTTAGTTAAAAGTTTGCCAATATTTGACGCAAGTAGCAACAGAGAGTCCATTGCAGATTCACAGCATTGTCCAGTTCTCTACCCTTAACTGGAAATCTGAGAACAATCAGTTACATTTGCCAGACAAGGAGCTCCTGGGGTAATAGCCATTTCAGATGTATCCTTAAGTGCCACTGCAAGTAGAAGGACACCTGAACACTAACCTTCTGATTTGGGGGCAGCTGGAAGAAAAGGACTGCTGCCTCATCTCTAAAAATTAAGAGATTTGGACGTCTGGAGTTTTAATACTCTCAGAGCAGAGACCACACAGACTGTGAAGACAGCCTGTTATTATATGAAGACATATCTTTGGGAAAGTGGATTATTTATTTTCCCCCCTGACTGCAAAGAATTATAGAATATGAGATAAAAACATCTGGTTTTGTAAACAATTGCTATCTCTTCTGAAACTACTGTCAGATGAAATCAGTCAGTTACAAGATGTCTTAAAACTAAAAGCCACATGTTACTCTTCTAGAATTTTATGTGTTTTACTAACTGCAAGCAAATCTCAGAGGTACTAGAAGGTTGTCAAATTAAAGATGTCAATCTGGCCAGTAACCTGCCCTCTTAAAGATATTGTACAATTTCCTAACTTTAATCACAGGTTTGTTTAGCTGGCTTTGTCTACAACCAGTACAGCAGAGGCTTGCAGTCAACATTCCCAGTAAATCAGATTTCCTAAATTTTAAAGGGCCATAAACATTCTTAAGGGCCAGAAACCACTCTTAAGTTTGACTGAATACCAGCAAAGTATTTTTAAATTTTGCAGTAGCAAACCTCAACTCACTTGGATTCTTTAGTTGTACTCTCTGCCAGGCTGGAGAGCTGCTTGGGGTGGCCTGGCGTGAGAAGGAAGAACAGGAGCAAGAGAGGGGTGTGCAGATTTTCCCTTGAAGCTTCTTTTCTTGGCAACACCTTACAGTGAAATCCCTTAACTAAAACTGTTAAAAAAGGGAAATTTAAACATGCATGTTAAAAATGCAAAACCTAAGGTATACTGCTTGTCAGGAGTTTGTTGCCACATTTGAACTAACTGGCCGCTACTAGCAGTCTCAGAGGAATACCTAAAGCCAAATTATAACACTTGTTTGTGGGGTGGTCTCAGCAATGGGATATCAAGATGCAACAGCAAGCTTTGAGAGTTGCTTCTGTACTGAGTCTGTATGAAAGTCATCCAGCTCCAGGGTAGTGAAGACAACTTTCAGTACACCCACCTACTGTACTCCTGCATTTTTTTCCATATGTATCCTACTGGCCATTTTTTAGTGTTCAGGACATTTCCTTTTTAGTACAGGAGAATACTAAGGCCATTGCTGGGTTTCATTTCCGCACGTTAACCTGCAATCCTGGCTCCTATTGGCAGGAAGTGCCCTCTCCACGCAATTCTCCCCCATCATCTGTGAGAAAAGAGATGTGGAAGAGGCCAATTACCTTTTGGAGAGAAGAAAATTACTTGCTTATAATTGAGTTCTCTGAGCATGGTGTCCGCTATTAGAGCCACACTCATCCTCCCACCTCCCCCTGAGAGCTGGGGTTTTATTCCTATTTAAGTTCTAATTATTATAATTAGTCTGAAAAGGATTTGGGAGTTAGGGGCTATGATATGCCATATAGACCCCTCAAGGCATCTTTTTGTACTAACTCATTATGACCAGTTCTAAACTTTACCATTTAATCTAGTCATTCAGTACCCAAGGTCACAACAGCTGAGACCCCCTGAGCATCAATCCATAGAGACTCCCACCTTCAGAGAACTACAATTAAAAGGTAAATAATTCCCTTGCTGCCTTCTCTGTGAGGCAATGCTATAAGTCAGAGAACGGGATCCAACCTCAGCCTAATTACTACTTCGACAATTCATGAAGTTGCAATAAAAAAGTTGGCGAACGCTTTTGCATTTATCCAAACAGAAACACAAGGCCAGCTACAGTTCACTTCAAACTGGACAACACTCTGGCTTAAAACAGCCAAGTTGCAAACTTCGTCTGTATCACCCAAACTCCAAGAAATTCTGAAGAACTATGTTCCAAGAAAGCCGAATCATTGTCACAACGTGCAGGCCTTGTTCTCCACCATGCTAATTAGTGATGCAATCCTTTTCTTTGTTTATGTCACCACAATACTCCTATGGAATCAATACAGTACTAGTTTGGAATTATTTGAATCAGTCTGTGCTTTAAACAATTTGAAACGCTCAAAGCTGAATTGAAGCTTGAGCAAGTACAAATTCTTTAAAATACCAATGCCTGAGCGGACAGATTCCAAGAATTTCAACAGATGCTGGTATTTTCCTGAATGACAACAACCTACAGGCCTGAAAACTGTAAAGCAAAACAGTTTGTTACAGAGCCAGCAGTTGGAGTCATAGATCACATAATGGCTTGTGCTGGAAGGGACCTAAAATATCAACCTCCTGCCATGGGGACTTCGTCTAGACCAGATTGCTCAAAGCCTTGTCCAACAGGGCCTTGAACACTCCCAGGAGTGGGGCAGCCACAGTGCATAGTGTCAGTATGCAGAGAAAGACAGAGTTTCAAACAATTCTATTGCAGATTTTTTTGAAAAATAAATGAATTACATCTGCAAATTAGGAAAATGCATTCACAATTTTACCAACAATATACACTGTACAACAATGTAATACTTGCTAATTTTGCATGCTCTTAACCACAAGTACAAAATTCAATGGCTGTATTGAACTTGTAGTGAAACAGTGTCTCTCTGAATCGGAATTTGGAAAGTGCAAGTAATAATGTACACCAGTTTCTAGGTAGAGAAATAGAAGTCAAGTACATTAAAAAATATATATTGATAAATGAACTATCTTCTCAATACATTCTCAATGAGCAAATAACTTGGTGCTTTATTATAAATCAATTACAATGTAGCATGTGAATGTCCATACTGGTTTGGTCATACACACTAACATCACTTACACACTAACATCACTTGCAGACTGGACAACTCTAAATCTTTGATTGCAAGCAAGTGCATCCTGGGGGGAGGGGTTGTTGAATTTATTCTTATTTTCTGCAAGAACTATGAGTGCCAGTTCTTCATCCTGAAAGCAAGGTGAATCTCTGCCCTGGGATCACAGGTGTAGCCACCTCAGCACTGTTCCCAGCCATACAACGTCCTCCTAAGCAGGCACACAATTAAGCACGATAGGTAATCTTTGCTCTAAAGCAGGGTCCACAAAATGAATTCTCTTCCTCACAGCCAACATTAGTATCACACTAGGGACCAATATGAAGAAGTTTGCACTGTTGCTGTCTGAGCTCTGTGTTTGCAGGTAACAAATAGACTTCAATTTCTAACATTGCTGGGTCAGAAATAGCCTTCTAATTTTCCTAAATTAAATTATAGGCTAGTGTCATTTTTGTAGCCAGATACATTAACTACAGAAGCAATACTTCAGCTGCTCCTATTTCTTCTTCTAAGAAAATAAAGTGGGGGACAACATTGAAGGACAAAAGTGAGGGACTAGGTCTGACATTGGTACCCTAATTTGGACATGGTCTTGTAGCTGTTCAAATGGCTGAAGCCCCACATAAGAATTGTGGCAAGACTAAAGGTTAGTCCCAATCGTCATACTACTTACAGTTCCTGGAAGTCAGTTTTTGCTGGTGGCCATTCAGCTTTAACTACATTGTTAGAGGGACACAGATCTCTGGGTGCATCATTTTGGAGACTAAAAACACTTGTTTCCTCTTATTAACTGAGGAAGTTGTATGTCATGTGCTGCTCAGAGCTTTCCAGCACCATAGACAGAAGTTAATTTTCCCTCCTAAAAGATGAGGAACAAAATAATACACTTTGTATTTACCACTGGCAGCAGTGAAACTCCACACAAGGGTGCAGGAGCCTGGGAGGCCATGCAGTGCTCCAGGGGGGCTTGTCAGCTCTCTCATATCTCCAAGCTGCTTCCTTCCCACTGCTAAGGACACCAACCCTGAGAAATTCAAAGCCCAGCCGTGAGAGTTAAAAGGTGTCCACGCAGGAACCAAGCTGCCCTGTGCCTGGGACATGAGGCCACGATCTCCAGCCTCTTCCAGAGTTTCCTTTTTCCCTTACACTACCAGCGCCCAGAGAGATGCCCGCTCCTCCTGCCCAACTCTCAAACAACCCCTCTGCACTTCCACCCTCTTCCCTCCTCCAGAAATGCACAAATCCCTTTAGCCCCTCTCTCTCTTCTCACCTCATCTCCACAAGATGCAGAACCCACTCTTCCCCCAAGACACTGTCAGCTTGTGCTGACAGCCATCTCAGCCCCACCCTGCTATCTTCCATCCTTCCATTCTCCCTAAACAGCACCAAAATCACGAGCCTGGGGAGGATCTTGGGCTCACTTTCCTCCACCCAGCCCAGCTCTGGTGGGAAGCCAGACTGGGCACAGGCTACTGAGCCACAGCTTTCCCGAGGGCTGGAGGGAGCACCCTGCCCATGCCTGCTCTCTGGGGCCACACACTGCCCTTCACATCAGTGACAGCCTGAAAGCTTGTAAAAAGTTTTATAGTCTAGTATGTACACTGAAGGCTTTTAGAGCTCCTCAAGTTTTCAGTGTGGAGAACACACCCTGGGAACCTTTATGAGACAACACAAACAGAAATGTAGCTGATTACATCATTCCCCTGTTAAAAATGCTTTTCTATAGTAAACAGTTTTACAATTGCCTTCAATTTAATTAAGCTTAATTTAATGTTTAAGCTACTGCCCCAGTTGGAGCAAGCTGGCCTTGCCTGATACAGTGGCAATGCTCAGTTAATACTTTCTGTCTGGTTGCCAGGACATGGCTCCAGAGCACAACACAGTAACAGCACTGTATTTCTTCTGAATTCTGTAACTATCCAACACCATCTCTCAAACCAACCATCATTAGAAGTTTTAATATACGACTGCAAATACTAAATTTGAGATAACAACATTACCATTAGGTAGAATCATCACCCTTCAGTCGCCAGTCACCAGCACCAGGACCTGTTTGCCTCAGCAGCCCAATTGCCTTTGAAATTGGCACCCTTCTCTCTTCACCTTTATGATAACTGGCTGGCATGAGCTGGAAGAGTGTTGTCACGAATGTTACAGGCCAGCTGGACAGTAAAAGAGCTAAGACATGGAGAGTCTTCAATACCAGTCAGTTATTCCAAGCATAGAGTGGGAAAAAAATGAGTACTTTATCTTTTCAGCATCTAAACTGGAGGGGAAAGAAAGGAAGAGAAAAAAAAAATTACTGATTTTCTCGTATAAAATCAAATGGAAGAGAAGACCTAATTAACCATAACATATTTGAAAGTGTCTTAATCATAGAAATTACCCTGGTTATAGATTCAACTAACTAAATAACAGATAAATCTTTATTTTTTCTCACAAACATACATAGACTACCACAAGTAATTGCAGAATGCTAACCTACTAAAAGTTGTGACACTTTTCTCTTAACATTTAGCTTAAGAAAATTTAACTGTTAAGGAGCTTGAATGACAAGCTGATAAAACAAGATGAAAGAAAAATGAAATGATTCCTAAAAAAAAAACCAAGTAAACATTTACCTTTATTGACATTTTAGAAAAAAATTTTTTGCCTTGCATGTGTTCTTAAGGATAGACTATCACGAATAAGTGCAGTTTTCACAAGTATAGTATGGCAGTACACAGGCTATTATTTTAAAGACCCTTCCCACTGGGAACCAGCCTGAATCTCCACCATGCCTCCTTTCATTCCAGTTCCTAACTCCAAAGAAATATCAAGGATGAGCAGTAACTTCTGGGTCTGAGCTGAGTCTCATCTAGAGCAGGGATAACCTGTGAAGAGTATATTCCAGTATAAACCACAACTGTTTACTTTGTGTAGTGATCATTTTGAAAAGAGCCAGTGCTTCAACAGCTTCCTCAGAGAACTTCATCCTCTTCTAAATATATTAATATCTCAGACTCCAAGGCTTTAGGGATAGGTTTCCTATGTCTGAGGAAAGTAAAAACTAGAGAATTCAGGCTTCCCAAAGTTTGACAGGGGTGTGAGCTGTAGTCAGTTGCTCTAGGTTTTTGATTCATTTTCACAAGGATAAAATTTCCAAAGAAAATTGTGAGCAAAATCAACAAACAAATGCAGAAAAATAAAAACCTTTAGCCACCAAAAGAGCAGGTTCAGACAGGGGAGATCATAACACTCACACCATTTTTCTGATGATTGATTTACCAGATTGAGACCCAATCCAATTACAATGAAGCTGAAGAGCATCCTTCCTCTGCTTTATTGACACAGTTGTTTAAATCTAAATTATAGTTTTAGAAATTATTCTTGAACAGCAAAATTCTGTCTTTCATTTTAATATAATTAAGAGATAATGTCAATGGAACAGAACCTTGCCAGGAGATAATGAGCTCATGCTGACAGAGAAATATTAAGGTGAAAAAAGCATTTAGTGAAAGCATATTTTTTTAATCCAGTAATTGAAACTCCTGCTATACCAACTGATCAGCGTCTAAGTACAACAGACCAACAGACTGGTGAAGTGACACAGCTGGTACCATAAATGTTTCTCCATCCACATTCTCATTGTCTTTGGAGATTGTTTGTAGCAGCCAGGAATAATGGTTTCCTCCACCCTGATGGAATGTTGCTCCCTTGCACATGGAGGCATCCTTTAGGACATTCCCTTTTGGAAATCTGCCACATATCAATGAAAGATTGCCTAGCTCAGTGCTCACCATCGTTCCTCTTACAGGGTCAGTTCTCCTGCAGCGTCTGATCCACAGTACTGTCTGTTCAATATCACTAGGGTATTTTTTAATATCCTGGTAGAAGAAAGACTCCAAGACCTACCAATATCATGGAAAATCAGGTCTTTACATTGAATATTCAGCTTCTGTCATAAAGGACCTAGCAGATTAAAGAAATTGATGATTCATTCTTCTATCTTCAGCCTTTTGTGCATAGCTTGCAATAGCAATATCTGCTCCTCAACTTATCAAACCTGTGGTCAAAGCAGTGGTTTGGCAGGTGAATTCTTAGACACCATATCCAGGTATTTTTGTTAAAATTGGTATTGGTTTTGAGAAAAGTGACGTGTATTAGTCACTACACAGGTCATCTTTCACTATCTGTGTACATAGTGGATCCTACATATTGTCCACATTTAGGCACAAGATGGCCTAAACCACTGATGACTAAGGTCAAATTTAAAAAACAAAATTAAAAAGAAACAAAATTGTATGAAAAGCAAATTGAGACCAATAAGAAGAAACGCTTAAAGCATAAAGCATGACATATAACTATAAAAGTAAAACTGAACAGCACTGGCACTTTGCTGTGTAAGATACACACAAAAGCAGAAGAATTTACCATTTGGCAGCAGTACACAAAATGGGAGCATACAATACTATGTGCAAGGGCACACGCTAGAATTGGTCTTGGATAAGTGACAGGCAAAATGAATATTTAGTAGGCATTAATAGCATTGCCCTGCTTAGCAATACACTACAGCTGGCTCAGGTGCTTGGAGTTTAGGAAAAGTGTTTAAAATATTAGAAGAAATACAGAGAGGCAATAGAGGAATTAGAGGGTAAGATGTGTGAGGAGAGACTTCGGGAGCTAAACTTACATAGTCTCAAAGAGAGAAGACTCAAGGGGCCTCAATCACAGTCTATAAATACCTTCAAGGTAATAATATAAATGAAGGAAGGGAATTCTCCAGTCTCAGAAGATAGCAGGACAAGGAGCAATGGCCTGGAGCTAAGGAAGCAGGAGCGCGGGGTAGGTTCCAGGGAACAGTTCTTCACTCTGGCCTCCGCTGTGCCGGATGAATCCACGGCAGGGAGGAGGAATTGCTCTCCTTCCCCCGGCTCCCGGGCACATTGCCCACACACATGCACACGCGGCACTCGATGCATCCGAGACTGCTCCAATCAGCCAAAGCCCCCCGGCCTGCACAGCTCCGAGCTGTGCATCAGCACGGACACAGACACGCGTGCTGAGGGCTCCCACTGTCTGCATGGACCCACAGGTCTCCTCACAAACACCGAGTGATTCCAGAGAGAAGGCTTCCATTAACCCGCCACCACCACTTCCGTGAGCAGAGGGACATTGTGTTTCTCCACAGCTGTATTTCACTACACTGGGATGTTTCTGGTCTTAGAGCACTGTTACAAAGGTTGGTTTTGCACGTTCTGCAAAGAGTGAATAAAGCTCAAATTACAATATCAGCAAATGTGGTGGTTTGACTTCCATTTATCCACTTGGTTCAGTGGAGAACAAAACATTGCACCAGTTAAATAGAATAAAACCTTGTGCCACTTGCCTACTCCTTGGGTATTTCCATGTCCTCAAACAGTAAAAAACTTCACTCTCCTTTTTTTTAGGAAAATCTTTTTGTCAGGAGAAAAGACTGTCCTAAGATTTTCATCTTTTATGCTAGTTCATGACCAAATCCCAACTTCAGTTTCTCTGGTTATTTTCTTATCCTCCAATCTACCTAAAATTATGATGGTGACAAATCACAAGCCCCAAAGCAAAAAAGACAGTGAATTCTGAGGATGCAGAGAGCTACCTGCATCCAGCAGATGCCAAAACACTGAAAATGAGGTAGGACTAGAGTGACTGAGACAATATCTTGAAGTTTCTGAAGTGGCTTGACTGACTGACATGGCTGGTGGCAGAAGAACACAAGCAAAGCACAGCAAAAAATAACCATAGCAGCAGTCTCAAGTACTGTGCGAAGGGTTCAGACCAGAAGAGTAAACAGACATATCTCTTACTCCAGTGACCCACAAAGGAGCCACTGTTTTTCTTGTACGTTAAAGGATGTCTTCGCAAAAAATCAGCTAATCGGCTCCTCTTCCGTGGACAGGAAGAAATAAAGCTACTTCACTTTCTAGAAAGACCCTTTCAGTTTTACTGGTGTCCTAATGTAATGCTTAAACACAGAACAAAACAAAGGCCCTGACAGTTTATGACATCTTAGATGCCCAATCCGTGCATGTTGCCCTTGCTCTGACCACAGGGAAAAATTTCAAGCAAAGGGATGTGATGTGGATGCTGTAGGCACTAAGAATAATAATTTTATTTAACAAGCATTTCTCTGGTTCAGAAAACACCATCCCTCCTGCATCAAGCTCCCCATCTATCAAGCTATATTAGCTGGGTGCCAAAGAAGAGCCCAGGTTGTAGCTACCACATCATGGTAGAACCAGATCACCCAACCTGTGACCTGGTAAGACACATTCTTCCTTAAATCAACAGTAGAAAGAGGTCAGGAAAAGCTTCAGATTTTTATCAAGCTGGCTTTTCAAGCTTCTCTACATTTTCTAATTTGATATGTCCTGAAATTGTGCTTTATGTTTGCAACCTTGCTGGGAGCTTGCATCTTGCCTCAGCCCAAAAGCCACCATGCCTGTTAGCACAGATTTATGTTTGAAACCACCTAAGCTGTTATTAACATTAGACAACTTAATTACAGTTGGACACTTCACATATGGTGCTTGGCACCTCTAGAAAAAACAGACCTCTCAGCAGGGCACTGACATACGTGTAAAAACTCCATAGACAGACTGTCCTGAAATGGTAACCTGTGAAAGACTCATTGCCTTGTTAAACATAATCACCTCCTTCAAAAAGGAAGTCAGAAGAGAACTCGTGTACAGAGGTCTGTTAGTTTTAAAAGGTGGTGTTTGTGCTACTGTATCCCCCAAGTAAATACTGTTATTATAAAAAAAAAAATATTTGAGCTGCTGTTAAGACAGATATGTTTGAGGGTTTCAAAAACTGTTTTCTACATTTATAATTGAACATACAAAGCAGTATCATCAGCTCCAGTGAGGGCTTCCCAACTCATATTTGCATCTGCGAGTTACAGCTTAAATGTACTAAAGCATATATTTATGTAAGCCACCATACCACATATTGACTGAAAGGCTAGGCAGCTTTGTAAATACACACTGAAAAAATTATCTGTCTTATTTGTGTGTTGTCAAGAGACTGGAACCACTTCTGGGTACATAAGATACATTTTTAAAACTATCTACAGTATTTAACTTGAAAGACCTGTAGCCATTTTGGCCTCTTAGGAAAAAGAGCATACATGTTTTATAACTCTAAAATAATGATTTCTAATAGAATATTAGAAAGTATTACAGCCTTAAAAATTACATAGTCCATATTAGTCTACATCAAGCAAGGCACATGTGGCACCTATAAGAGTTTAGTTGGTGACACTAGTTTTCACTGTGAATTGCTTCTGCAGTAGTAATTCTTTTCCCCTAACTTTGTTTCCTTTTAAAGGTAGCAAGTAAAGCAAAATAACTTTTGCTTTATATATTCAAAAGCAGTGGAAGAAAATCTCCATTTTGGTATCTATCAGAACACAGTATCAGTGACCACAGTTAAGATTTACACTCAGCAAGCTCCTGAGCTTTCAATACACACAGAACACATAACTCAGTAGTAGCTCTTAACAAAGAGCAATTTTATTTTTTTAATGTACCAACCACTCAATATTTGTCTGTCCTAAGTAGCTGTTCTGGAATAAAGAAAACAAGCAAGCATTTTAAGGTGAAAAACATTGACCCAATATTAGAATTTTTTTATTATTATGCAATCCTGCTTCCTAACAGCAGGGATCCAGAGGCTATCGAGTGATGCAAACTGATGCAGAACTATGTCACTGTCCTTTGACATCCATTTCTATCCATCCTTCTCCTTGGAGTGGTATCCTCTGTGTATCCAGATTGGATTCTTATTTAAGACACATTTTTAAATTGACATTTATAGTCAGAGGCTA
Organism: Cnemophilus loriae; assembly: GCA_013397755.1. Taxonomy (NCBI): domain Eukaryota; kingdom Metazoa; phylum Chordata; class Aves; order Passeriformes; family Corvidae; genus Cnemophilus; species Cnemophilus loriae. The sequence continues at coordinate 1,918,016 of VZTF01000268.1, read as the reverse complement.
TCTTTGTCTGCGCTCCACATTGCAGGGCACATTTCTNAAAAAAAAAAAAAAAGAGGAACGAAATGGGGGGAAAGTGAGACACTGAGAAAAAGAATATGTCCCAGTAAGTACTGAGGGAATCTCAAGCTCTGGAGAGATGCGTTCAACTCTCTGCTCTGCCAAATTCCCTGCATAATGCGAGGAAATCAATTAGTACCTTATCTGTGAAATGGGGATACTCAATTACACACAAGGGGATTATGAAACTAAATAAATAGTCACAAATTTCAAGTGATTTAGTCAGTATAGAAGTAAAAGACAAACAGTACCAAGAGAGAAACGTATTAAGATTTCTATTCTACACACACTCACACAACAAAATTACTCCAGTAATTCTTCCCTCTGCAACAGAAACAAACTCCTCTACACCACCAGTTTCAGCTACCATTTCCAGTGGCCCAGCGAGCAGCTGTCACATTGTGTCCCAAATGGCCTGCACCTGCAGGATGGGTATCAGCATCAACCAGTTTGAACATGGAAAAGAGTAGCTTACCCAAGCAAGAAGGTACAGCAATGTTTCCTTCCTTGCAAACGTTACCAGAAATGGGAGAGAAGCTGTCATCTCGACAGCTTCCTAGGTGTGAACAAGCCTGCATCTCCAGCTGATGAAAGCTGGAATATTACCTCTGAAAGTGCTTGCAGTGAAGAAAAATTTAACCAAAGACTGCAATCCGACCTGGAGAATTACTGAGCTGCAGATTAGACTATTGTTTCTACACAAGTACAACATCTCAAAGATTTATAGTGAAAAAAATAGGTATAGTGAGTGTCATTAACAAGTCATGAGCTCCTAACTGAGCACACCGTGTCACACGAACTACTGTATTTAGCTTCTGGAGTTAGCCTGGGAACCATCCCACACAGTGCCATGTGCTGCTGCTGGCAAATGATCTTTTAATGGCAGCAGCTATATGGGGTTGCTTCCATTCAGCTACTCCATTGCAAGATGATGATAAATGATAATGAGAAATTATTACAACTATTGGAAGTATTAGTAAATATTCCTACTGCTTGGTATTATAAATCTAGAGAAGTCTTTGAGACTGATGTCAAACCACATGATGCACACCAAGCAGTTAATTTTACATTCGATAACTTGAATTTTGGGAGCAAATTCAGCACCACTGGAAGAGGAATCTATTAATTCTTTAGAACGGCATAATGATATTTCAGTTATCAATGAAGGAGCTTTAATTATATGATACAGTACGATCTTGACAATAAAAGTAGTTAAGGATTGGTGTACTGTGCCAATTTTTCTTTCAAGCAATTTTGGTCCTCTTGTTCCATCACTCACCCTCTGATGGCAGAAGCACACCTGTATTTTCAATGACAGCCTTTAAAATCTTAGAAACATTGAATAATTTAGGTTAGAATGGAACCCTAAAGAACATCTAGTGGGAGACAAAAAGTAAGCACATGAGCTCCTGCAAAGATTAACATAAAAACACCAAACCAACCACTTTCTCGACCCTTGCCGGCTCATGAATCTTAGGGAGGTGCAGTGAGGACCTGGCCTGGTCAGGGATGCTTCCTGCTGCAGCAGAGCCGTGGAGAGAGAGCTCTGGCCCTGTGCCTGCCCAGCCTCTGCTCACACCCTGTGCTCTTGGGGCACACATGGGATGCAGTAAGAACACTTTCCACATGGCTGAAAATTGTTTCCTTTAATAGTGTTGTCACTATGGTCTTAAATCTAAAGAGCTTCTGTATAGGATTTTTACCTGCCAAGAAAGGTCATTTATTAGAAAGAAATCAAGGAATTACCTTTTGGGGTTTTTTGTGTTTTCTTCAAGAAGATGCCAAATACTGTTGACAAAATGTTTCCCTTTTTATTTGTGCGGCTTTTTTTTCCTTTTTTTTTCAGTCAGCAATTAAATCTTTGCAGGCTTTTGGGTTTTTTTAGTGATCTGACTAGTCATATTAAAATAATATAAAACTATAACCCAGCATTTTTCGAGCGCAAATAATTCAATCCAGGCATATTAATAGGTTACCTTTTCTCCAAATACTGCTGAGCATGCCTGTAGGCAGTCATCAACTTGAAATTATTTTTATTAAAGAAGGTTGTGTGTGCCTACAGCACACAACTCAAGAAATGTCTCTAATGAGGCAATATGAAACCATTTAGTGACAACTATGTTTGAAAAAGCAAAGCAAAAATTAAAAACTATTTGCAAGACACTTTATTGCATTTTTTTGAATGCAGATATCTGGACCTATCTCAGAGCAGTATTAACACTGCTCGAGTCAACAACAACACTCTTCTCTCCTCAATACCTAGTATGACTCTAAGAGCTTAAATTGTCTCAACTGGCATTTACTGTCATTAGATCAGCTTTTAATTATCTGAAGTTATGACAACATATTAAATGACTTCACATATCTTTTGAGCCTTGAAAGAAACTCATGTTTTGATTGCTCTGTTATTTTAAGAGTGATTAGCTCTCAGTCCCTTACTACAGTGCTCTGTAATAATTCCTTTAATCAGAAGGAGAAGCTGATAAAATATGTATTTGGAAAACACTTCTTTTACAAATTAAATTTTCAACAGGTTTTCAAACCATAATAATTGCTGAAAAAGGACAATGTCCATTTAGAGTGGGATATGATATAATTAGCCAAAATTAGAAATACTTTCTGTAAGACTGTTTTCCATTTACCCCAGGCATTTAAAAATAATAGTTCTTGAAATTGTAACAAATTTGAAATCAGAAGAAATTTGGAACTTGTTTATACTTCTTTTCCCCTCCATAAAAAAACCAACCAAACAAACAACCACCATCAAAAATATATGGGTTTGTGAAAATCTTCAATTTCAACAAAACTCACATTTTCCCACATAATACAGTTTTGATGAAAATCATCTTGCAAGGAACAATTCAGAAAAGCTGGAGAGTACACAAGGGCAAACAGTCAAACTCAGCCATCCCTCTATACACAGTGCTGCATAAGATGTCAAAGATTTTATAAACTCATTCTGGTCATACTCAAAATACTCTAAGCCAAAGACTTACTTCTATGTGAAGGTGCTTTATTCAAACTTCAGTGGCCACTATAAGCCATCAGTGAGGTTTGTGGTCTGCTAATGTTTCTATAATAGATCTATTATTCTCTAAAATCTTAATCTTTATTCTCTAAAATTCTATCAAAGGATAATTTATCCTGTCTGAAAAATGAGACACTGCTTCAAGGTTAAATATTTTTTATAAGATTTCCCAAATCACACCTTCCCTTTCCCTCAGTCTAGTTCTTTTACTGCTAACATAACATCTGTCATTTAATTAGTTATTACTTCTCTTAGACTTGATTGCACTCACCCCACTACTGCCCACCCATAAAATCACTTGAAATACATGAAGGTTGCCTCTGCAAAGCAACCTAAGTTCCTTCTGTCCTCCTTCCTCTTCTACTTTCAGATTTTCTCCTGGCCACGGGTTATAACCACCTGGTGTTTCACAGTTCTTTGTTGTTACAAAGAGCAGCTCCAATTTCAACTGCTATCAATTATCGATTCAAAGACAACCCAAAACTTAATATACCACTGATGCATTTACTTGAGTCTAAACCAGAAGTGGTCAACTTTGACCCCCTAGGAGAGACATTGGTGTTATTTTTAGCTTGGAGACCTAAAATCTTAATGAAAAGCAGCTTTGACTACACAGTTGTAGCCACTGCAATTAACAGTTCATAAGCAATTCCATTATATAAACAACACCAAAAAACTTCTGTTTTCATTGCAATTGTATTGGGTTTGCATGGCAAGGTCAGAAGAGAACAGTAAATACTGACATGGAAAGTAGCCTCTGTGAGAAATGCCGAGTACTGCAGTGTGAAACCATTTCACTCAGCCTAGTCAGAACTGAAATCACAGCCTCCACAGCCCTCCAGCAAAGTGGGAAAAGGGTTAAGTTTACACAATTTGTACAGTGCAGGAAGGTAGTGCTGAAGGGAAAAGAAGGATCTCATAAAATCCCCATACACAAAGCTTCATGAAACAGCTTCTCTGCAGAGATTCACAGCAAATTCACAGCACCAGACAGCATTAAATGGACTAAATATTAGTTCAGGTGGGGATGTGAAAACCATAACTCAACCTTAACTTAGCCAAAACTCCATTTCTCAGTCTTTTAAGATGTCCTCAGACAGAAAACCCCTTCCAAGTTTTTCAGAAGAACACAGTATGCACTGAAAGAGGTCCTCAAACTGGTGTTATAATTAATAGGAAAAGCTGAAAGCCATGCAGGCCATTAACAATAATTAGAAAAGAAGAATGTGATTTAGCAAGAGCTAACAGAACTGTAATGGAAGATCTAAAAAAAGAGCAGTTGGCACATTACTGATTAACACTACATGCCCAGCAAATTTCCCAAATTTTTATGTAGAACTCACAAGTATACAACATCCATTTCCTCCTTACTACGGGAATTCAATCACACCTCTTCTCCTGTAGTTGTCTCTAAAATATCAGGGGTAAACACAAAAGAAAAGAAAACCACTGAAATATTCAGGCTTGGAACAAATGATGCCATATTGAAACAAGCAAAACTACGAGTGCAGTGTCAACTTATACCTGGTGAAAGGGGCAGAACAGACTAACAGCACATCACAGCCCCATTCAGGAAGGAGAAGGCCCCCACAGCACCTGCCCTTCATCCCAGTGTACAACACACCGACACAGTTCAGGCACTCCCTGACTCATGTCACAACAGAACAAACTACTTACAAATACTTGAGCACTCATAATTGTAATACACTTACCAATTCCATTCATGAAAACACAAAATAAATTAGTTTTACATTAGGTAGCACTAAAATCAATGTGAGTCATACAAAGCGGTAGGGGATGTTTAGAGCTATAAACATCTGACCTTGAAGAAAAATATAAAAATATGCAATTTTGAGAAATGAATAAGAATTAAACCCCTACTAGTGGAATAATGAAGAACTGAAACTGATTATTTTGGATACTTAATCTCAACTGAGCACTTCACGCAGCTAAAGAAGCTGGAGCACAGGAACTCCTAAACCTCACACACCTGAAGTTTGTTCCTATATCCATTCCAGCCTCGCTCACCCACTGGTTTAAGACAGGAATGGGCTGACCTCGCTGAGCTGGCAGGCTGCACTCCAAAACCTGCCTACAGAGGGAGTGCCTGGTTTTAGTCTACAAGCAAGAAAAGGCCTTTGGGGCCTAACCCAGCCTGGTGTGGGTTTATGCCCACAGTGGGCTCATGGTGCCACCCCAGCAGTCCCCACCTGTCGCCCTTCTCCAGGCTACCCCAGCAGTTCTGTGCCAGCTCAGCCCACTGCAGCCATGGGACAGAGCTCCCCAGAACTGCACCTCACCGAGCTTTTGCTGTGATGGAGAGTCCGTGCAAAGGGGGAAACCAAAACGTTTACCAAACCCCACCCCTGGAGTCACACCAAAACAGACGGTGCTGTGACAGCCTTTAACTCTTCAACAATCACTACGAGCCTTGAATGCAAACTCACCTCGACCAACATCAGAGCAGAAATATGATGGAAATGCCTAACTTGAATTTCATACACATAGAGGCTGTCAGGGTTTCCTTTCTAATTATTCTCCTTGTTCTCATTAGCTGGTGCACTGCTACTACCTTTGCACAACAAAACCACAGGAGCTTGTGATAATTAAGTTTTTTCCAGGAAGTGTTGATTCCACAAACAAAAGCCAATTCAATATTGTTTTTCTAAGCTGAAGAAACTGTTGATGTTTATTTGAATCAGAAACGTGAAAAAGTTAGAACACCATAAGCATTTGCATTAAAATTCAATCTTCACAAAGGACAAAAAACACAACCTGTCTGCAAACTTTCCAAAAATACTTTTTTCATTCTTTATTAAGATATAATGATTAGTTTGAGCTGCAGAGCTGAGCATTTTATGGAAGTGCTGTGATTATATTGCACCTAGACGCATATATATAATTTATATACTTAAGGCTTTGATCTTTTGCAAAGCGTTTCAGAGTTTTTTGTGCATCTTCTCCCTGCTGTTACAACTTCAGTTGTTTCTTTACATCACCAGCAGATGGGGCTCACTTATAGCTGAAACGACTGGACATTACACGATTTTATATTACGGACACAAATTATGTTGTACACACACATATTTCTACTGCATGCACGTTCATTTTCACAGTATAACTGCACACTTTTCATCTCATGAGAAAAATCTATATTTTTAATTTACTGATACAACCAGTTATGGATTTTTTAACGTTATTTTTAATAACTGCATTAATCTCAGAACTACTTTTACATTGTAAGCTCAGTTTAGATCAAGTTGATAGTAGCAAGAAGAGGGGAACTACTGCATCTAGCAGTAGTAATTAGTAATTAGAGTGCCAGCTTTCTAACTAGTTAAGGTTCATGGGAGCTGTGATGGGGACTATCTCATTACATGCCTTAGAATCACAGAATGCTTTAAAGCCTGCTGCATCCAGTTCCAGTGTAATCAACAGCAGCAAAATCAAATGCAATGCTTTTGGGCAGTGCTTCAATCTATTAAGAAACCTCCAATATTGTTTTGACGTACCAACATCCTTCCCTCACCTTTTATTTTTTTAAGGTCAAAAAAGGAGGAGTGAAACCTCTCGCTGTACAGCCTGGAAATTCAGTCAGGGAAATGCCCTATTTTTATCACCTACTTTCTCTCTTTCTGAAGGCTTTCCTCACTACATTATTTTCTCCCCCCTTCCCAGTTATACATGAACAGTAATTCCCCTAGAAAATAACTGAGCTTCCATTTTAGCTATTCAAATTTCTCAGGATGGATTTTGTGAGTGCAGAAGGGCTTTAGCCTGTTCTCTCAGTCCAAGTAAGCAGCACTGGGAACTCTCTGGTTGATGTCAATCAGAAACATACTGTGCTCAGGTTAAGCAGCAGCAGGGACCCTCAACAGCCTATTTGATAGAAAGATTCCATAATGGAAGACAAATAAAGGAGATAAGAATTGCAAAATGTAAGAGAATGACTGAGTCCATCAAATGCTCATCACCACAGTGGTGAGAAAATAAAACTAAAATTAAAACAAATGTGAATCTATTTCATTATTCATAATTTAGAGCCATAGACAATATATTTAAAAAATTCTGTGACTTCATCTTTGAAGACTCCAGGGGGCTTATCAGACCTGGCTTCTGCACAGGCTAATCCTAATTCTGCATTAAAAACTGTATCTCAAACAAGAGCACCTCTGACTACATGGTTTGGCAGCACCCACTTGATTTACATGGTGCCTACTGCTGTAGTGCTCCTTCGACATTTTTCAACAAACAATCACAAGAGTACCTTATCAGACAGTGGAATTTCAGACAGCAGTTGATTAGCTCTCACGACTCATGAGATTTTAAATAAAACCAGTATGCAGAAAAGAGTCTATCACACATCACCACTACACAGTGACAAAAGTCAGCCCTAAACAATAAATGTTGTCATGACAGTTCATTTCTCTAAACGGGTGCCTGAACTGAAAATCCCTCAGTCCTAAGACAGGACTCAACAGAAATACACAGGGTCTGCAAATCATATCACTTGTTAAGGAGACTGAAAGCTAATATTGCAAATAATTAGCTATTGTTAAAATATTAGCCTGCTTCTGTGATATTTTCTTTTGGTGGATGCTGTATTTAACCCCTATATTTTGAATTTAATTTCACACTAACATACTTCTAAGGTAATCTCTGAAACTCTAAGTTAGGAAAACAAACACTATGGAAAGCAACTTAAGACTTCATGGTGATGCTTCCTGATTTCTGCCTTTCACAGAACGTTGTTAGAATTGCCACACTTTTAGAGATCTTTATTTGCTTCTTGATACTGGAGAGACTTTTCTGGCTGCTGATCCAGGAGGGAGGTGAAGCAGTTTGCCTGGGCAGCCACTGATCCTGTGGCTCTGGCACTGCCCATAGGTGGGACAGCATAGCCCCAAGGAGGAAGAACACGAGCACAGTGGCCCAAAGTGCGGGACCAGGGAGAGGAAGCAGACAACTAAACAGACACAGTCTGTCACGAACATCACCCACTCTCAATTTTGGGCTACAGCTACAGCTGAGCAGAGGGACAAGAATGGAAAATGAGAAACAAAACCCCTTAGGGAGAAAAGAAGGGAACTAAGTTCTGATCATCCAAAAGATAAGAGAAAGAGGGAAGAAAAGGATTTACCTCCTGTTTAGCCATGTCTCCCAGAAGGCTGAAGTAGTGAACACAGCTACTTTCACCCAAAGAGAGAAGAGCCATGAAGTGCTGGGACTTGTGTGAACAAGTAACAGACATCACCATGTACAGTGTTGAAAGGTGTTCAGAAGTTTCAAGTCACCTGGATAGCACTTGCTTTTTAGATGCTTACATGAACCAACCCCAGATTTCCAAATCTTCCAGGTTCTTCCGCTATATGACAAATACTTGGTTTTGTAGGGTAATGTTTGTGCTAACACTGACTCACAAATATTCTGTTGCTCCCAAGAATTCCAGGGTGAGGAGCAGAATGATTTTAAATGAGAAACGTGGTCAAAATTTCCTGTATAATTCCTTGAGAGGCTAATTTCCATCACATTTCAACTCAGCATAGGTAGGTGGTTAAAAAAGCTTAACAGTGACTGTCTCTCACTAGAAACACCATTTTAATTAATACATTGTTATTAGAATGGATTTGGATGGAAAAACCCAAAGTTATTCTGCAGGCAGTACAGTAACAGATAGTTAAAGCTGAACACAACCAGTATTTAATATTCAAAAGTGAGACTAGCACCAAAACAGCTGCTATTGAGCAACTTGAGAAGTTGGATGAATTCACTCCACTGAACACCTTCAGTGCATAGCCCAGTTGATTTACGTCTGACTACTGAATCCAGCAGCAGAAGTACATTTTTTTTCTTTTATGCTCCAGACTGGCACAAAACAGACCCAAAGGTACATCCTTGAAGTGTAGTCTTTGGTGTGTTACTGGAATATGCCCAAATGGTCATCAGATCAAATTGCTCCCAATTTTCATGACATATATTATAAGCATGTTTTTCAGCTTTTTCGTGCTGATTCTATTGGTTCCTTAACCCTATGAACAGTCAGAACCATTGCACACAATGCAATCTGTCACAAATTTTTGTTTCACATATGTATGACCAAGACATTATTTCTGTCTCTAAAGGCTGCAGAGTCCTGGTAGACTGGGTGAGATCCAGACAGCCCCATCTGTGACTTTCAGAGTAAGGCTTGTGACCCAAATGCATCTGAAAATTTGTTGTCTTCTGCTGTAACAGCCCTTTGGTAAGGTGACCACCAGGAAAATGTTAGAACACTGCTGCAATAGTTTTACATTGCATGCATAATTTGGCAGTTAAAGCCTTGACATAAATCTTTGTATTTGCTCATTCTTTTGGCTCCAAAGTGCAGAAGAGTTTTGGCACATCAAATAAACTTTAGTAGACTGGCCTTGAACATTCATTTATTCTTACAGTACACCAGCAGCTATAGAGAAATATATTTAAACATAAAGCCCTTCCCCAAAGAGCTTCCATTTGAATGTTTGACAAGACCATGACGAGCAGTAGGAAGGCAGAGGGATCCACGCTGAGAAAAGGAAGAGTCACTGTAATAGGATCGCAAGACAACTTCACTTAGCAAGGATACAGTTTGCAGGTTTGTGAGCTTTCCAAGGACTAATTGCTGCTCTTGTGGGTGAAAAAAATAAAAGTGAACACTTAACAGTTTTAAATGGAGCTGAAAAAATGTGGAGGAAGAAATAATGTTTGATGCAAAGTGTGAAAAGAAAAAGGTCTCAAGGCTCATATAATTTACAAAGGAGGCAAACAAGAATTGACAGATCACAGAGATAGGCCAGGGCAGAAATGTAAACAGTTCTGGAGAAGCCAGAACAAGCTTCAGCATTTCTCTTGAAGCAGAATCTGAAAGGGTGAGAAAAAAAGGGTAAAAAGTTAATTTCAAGACAATATAATAAAATATTTAAAAGGCAAGTACTGAAACATGGCATTTGTACTGAACACACTTGGTTGTCAATGCAAATGCCATAAAGTTTAACATTTTAGTTTGAACAGATGCTTAATTGTATGCACTTAATGAACCATCATAAACCAGGAAGATTCCTGATATGGTTGTAAGCAATGTGTTACACTGCATAATGGCAGGGACAGATATAGGAATCTCAGCCTGATTACAGTGAATGGGCTATGGCAGACACAAATAACCAGAGCTGATAAGGTCCTGGGTTTTAAAAAGCCTTTAAGAGTTTAAGCAGGCAAAACCGTTTTGTCTGGAAATGACAGTGAAGGTCCTACAGTTCAGAAGGCAGCACTGGCCTTCACCAAGGCAAGAAATGGGCACTGTTTTACCAGGGATAGTTATGGCACAACAGAGTGGTGCAGAAAAAGCAGTAACCCTAGAAAGAATTATCTAATGATGAAGAAATTATTTTTATTTCTGTCCCTTTCACGATGTGAGTCATAAAAAAGGCTAATGACACTTCGACAGAGTACTAGAAGATTCTCAGAAAAATACCCCTTATCACAGATTATATGAAGTTCTTTTCATTTACAGAAGAAATTGGCAGCACAAAACTCTTTCATTACTGTAAAGTGTCCTTAGTGTCCTCTGAAAATTTCACATTCAGATGTAATGACGAAAAGTATGCACATTGGTTTTATCCATTTTACATACTTCTCCCTATCAACTTTTGGAACACTTTGTTAAGCTAAGATCATATCTAAAGAAAAAATATTAATGGCTCAGAGGCTTATGTCATTATGGGCTGCAGCACCGAGAGAAAGCAAAGGTACAAACAGGCATAGCCCTTATCTGTAACTCCCCCTTCAGTAGGAAGTCATCAAGCAGCTAAAACACAGGAAAGGAAGATGCTTTAAATGCATGGAAGGGAAAACAAGAAAGCCAAAAGCTGCTGCAGACAAGAAAATAATGGAAAACACAAAATCAGCTGCTATCAGCGTATGAAAAAATACTTGAAAGTCTCAGGGGACTTGAGCCACCGTGCATCACAATACTACAAATCTCTGTGAACAAGATGTTAATGAAGTTTCAAGGGCAATGGATGAGTGTAGACATCTCTGGCTCTTTCTTTCCTGAAGTTGTTTGCTCCGGTGAAGTCAAAACCTGTTCTAGAAGTTCTTGCCATGGCCCAGACAGAAAGGCACCTGCCTGCTCTGCCCATCCCTCGTGCATAGCCCCTGTACGCCAGTGCAGCTTGTCCTCCCCACACTCCTCCACAGCCACGAGCCTCCACACCAACTCTGCTCAGGTGCTCTGTAAGGGAGATGTCTCAGCAGCCAGCCACGAGCAGAAAGAGTGCAGGCGAGGGGGGACACCAAACACAACAGTCCCAAAGTCTCCACTGGCCCTCAAAAGTATGTGGGGAAGTGGTGGGCTCTGCTCAGCACTCCTCTTCCTTCCTCTGCTAAAGGACAGGCCATGCCAGGACTCCCAGTTCTATGGAAGGGGGACACACAAGGGAGTCAAGATATGGTGTTACAGAGTAATGCTAAAGCTCAAGAGAGCCAACTCACAGATTTCCAGGACAGCAGCTGTTACTTTTGGTGTCACCTAGAAGCTGTTGTGCTATCAATGTATTGCAAATTACTGCATGAGGACATTACACAGCACCTCTGGGCTCGATCAGCAAGATCTTGATTTTTCCAATGTCTGTTACAGAAAGTATTAGATTTGTATCATGAACACAAGCACATTATGAATAACTACATTAATTATCTGAAAAGAAGTTAATCGAAAGGTTACACACTATGCTCTCACTGACATTGTTTAATCTTTATGTGCAATATGCATACTAAACAAATCTACAGCTCCCGTACCAAACGGTCAGAAATCCAAGACTCTAAGCACAAGACTGCTGAAGTAGGATAATTTCTCATACTTGAGGTTCAGCATCTGTGCATTTTCTGAAATCTTCTATTTTTAATTTTTTTTTTATTTTATTTTAAAGGATCCAGCTATGGAAACACAGTTTGTCAAAGGGCTATTGATCTGTTGTACACCCCTCCTCCCACTTAAATGAGCTGCAAGGGGGAGCCGGGGTGCCTGTTAAACCTAAACCACTTACATCTATTTAAAGGTAGCTTGTGACACGCACTTGAAGAAGGGCTGCTCTGCATGTTCCCCGGCCCGCAGCTCCTTGATGCTCCCGGCCATGCTGCAGGAGGCATCCAATCAGAGCGGCTGCCACTGGGGCCAGGGAGGCGGCCGGGAGTTTGATTTTCTATTCCAGCGGCAGTGCAGGGGATGTAAGCCAGCGAGTGTGTACGGCACGAATAATGAGGTGTACTAATTCACAGAAATTCACTTTTTTGCTGTCACACACTGCTCCTTTTTCTATAGACCAAGACTTTGAAAGTTCATTTTTATGTGTCATTTACTTCCCCAGGGTGCAGAGCCTGCTAAAAATATCACCATTTCTTCTCCTCTGATAACAGATTATTTATGCAAAGGCAGCATAATTATTCTTGACATACTGGAAGACTCCCCCTGCCCCCCCCAACTACCCCCAACTAAGGTAGTTTTAAATGATACCTTCATGAAATACAGCAAAGGTCAATATTGTCAGCTAAAGCTCAACATTGAGCACGAGTCTTCCAAACTCAGGATGCTGCAAGGCTTGTTAAAGGAAGGAAATTATTTTGCAGTTGTACAGGACATTTGATGTGAAAGCATGAAGGGAACACGACTGGGACAATGAGGTTTCTGTAACCAGTTACCCCATTCAACCCTGAAGAAAATGAAGTAAGATCTGTATGGTGTAGAAATATAGTAGCAATTAAACCAGGCAGAAATATATGTGGGGGAAATCCTGACAACTGGCATCAAGAGGTTAACTCTTCTTTTCTTTTTAATCAGTAACTAGTTCTGTCATCTTTTGGTTCAGTGCAAAATCTCCCCAGAGAAGCGCCTCCATTCTTTGAATGTCCATAAGGCAATTAGGTTTTACATTTTTAAAACTGAAGGGTTTTACAGGATGAGCCAATTTATATGTTTCCATAATAAGAAAAGACTCAGGGCTACTGAAGTATCTATTTCAAAATGGCTTAGGTGGTGCATTATTGAATCCTACAAAGCCAAGGGGCTTCCAGGTCCCAGAGTCTTTAACAGTCATTTTGAAAGAGCTACCTGGGCAGAATACAGAACATCTTCGTTTTTGGAAACCTGTAAAGCAGCCATTTGCTATTTGGAGTTCCTTCAACATGGGCAGAACAGAGCACTGTAAAGAGAGGCCCTGGCTAGAACACAGGCACCCAGAGGTGGAGGGGTGCTCCCCCAGCACTGGGTGGTTATATTTCTTTGCTCAAGAGCTTTTTATTGTCTCAATAAATGCTGGTCGAGTCCCAGTCATAAAAAACAATTGGGTGGATATAGCTGTGAGCAAAAATGGGTGATAGCTTTCAAAATGGAATAGTGTAACAGCTCTATCTACCAATTAAAGCCATTCAGTGAACAAATCTGATGATTAACTGGATATGTAATTAAGCCTTTATTATTAGTCTAATTGGATGGTTAGGGGAATTATTAAAGCTGTTAAGATTCTGTGTAGCAAGCTGACTGTGCAGTACAGGCAATATGAAATTCAGCTCATTACAAGCAAGGCCAAATGAACATATTTGAGTGGAAATTTGAAACAGCTGCATCCAGGTCTTTCAAAACAAACCCAAACAAACCTTAAAGTCATGACTTCAGCTCAGCAGAGAGAGATATAATGGCCCACTCAAACACGCATGGCAACAAGCCAAGCACAGACCCATTTCCAGGAGGTTAAGGAGAGGGAGATCTGCTGTGATGCTGGCTAAGGCATCTTCCCTTCCCTCAACTGCCATTCCCATCATTGCTGACACCAGGATAAGGAGGAAGCTTTGCAACAGAGTCATCTGACCAGCCAGGAAGCTAGAATAGAACTCCTGAAGTGTTATGAGGAACAGAAGACTGTTGATTCCTGAGGGAACTTGGTGCTCCAAAATCTGGTCTCGGGAACTTAAAAGAATAGGAGGGAAGGAATGTGCTGAACACTGAGTAACAGAACACTGAGATTTCTATGAGCACTTTGTCCACGTTCCACCTTCCCAGGTCAAAGTCTGGACTAAGCAATAGTAACATGCTGAGCTGAGAGTTGAGAACCAGGCCTTTCACGTCCCTTACAAACAGCAAAAGTCACTCATCCTCACCTATCCTTACCAAAAGAATTAATAACAAAGAAACTAATAAGGAAATTGCCGGGCTTACCTGGTGATTGAGAAGGCAATCTAAGTAGCATGAAGGCAAGGGGAATGATGGTTATTGAAGAGTTATCTCCATGGGCTGGCACAGGCTGTGCCAAGGGAAGCCCCTCAGTCCTGTGTATCAGCAGCCCAAACACACAGCGGAATTTCTAAAGACAACAGAGACATAGACACCTCTTCTGCCTGCAATTAACGTCAGTGGAGATCCCCACCACCACGCTCCGATTGCAATCAAACCGTTTTAAAACTGCCAAAAGCAAGATGACACACGATCACAATGTTGTTGCCCGCATACAGAATATATCTAACTCTCTGTGGAAACCAGCGACAGATCTGATATTCTTGAACACTCTGGATAAGATAAATCTTGTAAGTGACCGTAAAAATTATACAAAATGTTACAGAACTCACAGCGTGTGTTTTGAGTCTGATTTAAGTTTTCTTCCCCACTATGAGCTACACACTATTACTGCTATGAACAAATTTCATTCGGGGATAATTTCCTCAACTCAAAACCGTGCAACAAATACTATTCCGTGTGAGAAAGTCTGTATGGACCAGGCACCCACACCTCCAATTAAATAAATACAGTGAAGTGAAAGAAAACAACATATGATTCTATTAATTCAAGAACTTGTTTTCTAGAGTAAGGCAAAGAAACTAAAATATATGATAGCCACAAATAAAGTAGCATTCATTAAAGAGCATATGCTAAAATTAATAGTCAAAACCTGCAGATTCCACTTTATCTATACATGTGAGATTAGTTTTGTGCTGGTAAAGATCTCTTAAACCAAAATAAAATAGCAATGTGTAAATCATTTAAAATAAACGGGTATGTTAGATATAAAAAAACCCCCAAAATTTCAGTTTCTGTTTGCTATAAAGAATCGTATAGCTAAAGATCTTAAAAGAAAAAGCCTTCTCTTGTCTGTTAAATTACAATACTTTCTACATTCACATATCAAAATGTTTCCTTATTCTTTAGAGTATCATGTCAATGTTTAATTAATAACCAAATAAACGGAAAAAAAATAATTTCACAATTTGAAATCATTTACTTCATGGATTTAAAAACACCCTAAGAACAAATAATCTAAAAACGTTTTCAAAAACTCTGTTGTAATGCAATTTGAGTTTTTGTATTCAAATTGATGTAAACATAATTAAATCTACCACTTCAAAACCAGAATATGTAAGAAAACATAGAAGGAAAGAGTTCATTATAGAAAAACAGTCATAAAAATATACATTAAGAGAACACATATTAGAAAGGCCCTTGGAGTAGCTGCAGTTCAAAGAGCAAATCAAGAGAATGTGCTTGCAGAACAACATGGATAGAGCATTGTTTAAACAGAAAGAAACCCTAAAGCATCTCGTACAGGCGACTCAATAACATGACACATAAAGCCCCCAAAGGTATGTTCTTCTTGCTGTCCTCGATCAAACCTGGTGCACACAAAAGAGGTGGAAACACCATAGGGCACACAGCCTCACGCTGGGGAGAGCTCATCTGGGCCAGATCTCCAGATGTACCTTGTGTTACCAATTTTCCCAGAAAATATTGGAAAAAATATCTCCTCCAAGTTACTGCAATGTTTCAATTTTACTTATTTTTCCAGTAGTTAAACATTTCATGTTTATAAAACCCTTTGAACTTTATATAAAATAAGCAATAGACTTGTGTGAAAACCACTGTCACAGAGTTAATTATAAGCAGGCAGTGAGCTTTTCCACAAACAAAATTGTCTGTAGTTCTTTTAGGCTCTGACAGGAAAATTGTAGGCTGATGAAAAACAGTTGGTAGCTCATAATCCCTTATTCCAAAAACTGGGTGTGCATATCTGTACTGGTGTGTCTTCACAGGCCACACTGCCTCTGCCCACAGCAAACTGCCAAAATCAAACCCTAAACAGCTCAAAGAAAAACACCATCTTGTAGATTAAAAAAACCAAAGGAAGAACAAACAAACTGGCCAACCCCACTAATATTTACATTTTGGTGATAATTCATCCTCTCTGGGTTGAGGTGAGTGTTTCTGAGGTCAGCCTTCCAGGACATTAAAGCAAATTGGAAGACTTCCATATATTTTCATAAATTGCCACATAAATCTCATGAGAAGTCAAAAAGAAAAAAAGAAAAATCCAAGACCACTGGAAAAAGAAAATACCACTGGTATAAAGACGACCATTGCGACTTATTGAATATATTGCAACATTCTTCAAGAGAAAGGTAAATCAAACCTGCTATTTCACTTTTCTTCTCCTAGAAGAAAGATGAAGGCCTGTCATTCAGTGAGTGTCTGGTTCAGGGTCAAGCCCACACTGTCCGAGCTGACCAAGGGGCCACAGGCATGGACAGCTGTGTGCTCCCAGATCCAGAAAGGATTTTGCACTGGGCTGCTGTTAGTACCACCTACACATCATGGACAAGGCTGGATGAGTTTCTTCTGCACCTCTATTCAATAGTCTGTAAGTGACTGAGACTCCTCAGTAAACTACAGGTTAATTAATGCTATCGTCATCATTTAGGAAACAAGGATTTTAAATTCCATTGTGCACATTTTAGCTTAAACCTGATTTGCAATATTACACAAAATCTTTCTGAAGTGGAAAATAATTGCATAAAAAAATAATATCATATCCGCAATAAGTTAATAAAATTTTATTCTCTGTAGAGTCTCTAAAAATATACTCAGTGATGCAAATATCCATGACAGATAAAGCATACAGAACCAACATTTCTAAGGCTGTGCAAAATATTAGGTAGGGTACAGGGCCAGCTGGAGAATGTCATTCATTAAGAAAAATATATGTGAAAATTCCCTGTCCCAAAGGCTTCTCATAGCACTTCTAATTTTATTAAAGTTAAAAGAGATTTCATTCATTTCAAGTTTTGGAAGAAAGCTGTAGATGGAAGCAGTGCCTTAAGAGAAAAAGAAAGAAAATATTTTAAAAACCTATTTTCATCCATTCATACTAACTCTAATTCATCTTTTTCCACATAGGAGCCTTGGAAAATCCAAGAACAAAGAGTGGTATCCTTCCACTGTATATTGTTCTGCACTGCTTCCTACATATAGGTATGGTCCTTAACTGACTCTGAACCTGCTCCTTTAATTATTCCCAAGAAAGCACAATTTCAAAGTTTTGCTGTAATGCTTTGAGAACTACACTAAATGTCTTTGTCAAGCAACTTGCCTGTATTTGTCCTTTTACACCGTAAGGACAGCACCAGTCATTACTGTCAGATATACAGGGCTCAAAAATAGAAGCATCTCAAGTACACAAAATAACGTGATTTCATCAATGCACACAGTTCCCGATTTTCTGCAAAGTCTGACCTGCACGGTGTGATACAGAAAAAGGTATTAATATTTGAACTTCAAAATGACAAAACAGGACCTGTCTGAATTAAATCCTCTCTTTGGTAACTTAATGCTTTGAGAGTACGAAGAAACAGGATTGACATTGGGAAATTTTGTTACTTGGTATGCAAGAGCAAGGCGTTCCTCAAAAAGCCTTCCTTAAAACCATCAAAGAGTTTAACCAGAGAAAAAGTAAATTTTCTTTCTATGTTAATTTTACCTGCTTGACTAGTAGGCTACTAGAACTTTTTGTATTTGGAAATCACTACTTGCAGCAGTAGAAAAGCATAAATCTTACAGAGCTACAAAAAGGCTGAACAAGACACAATAACCTAACAAGTATCCAGAGGCACTGAAGGTCTACGACACTGATGAGAGCTACTGCCAAGATCATACTCCTTATACAGCCCAGTCTCTGTGCAGGACAGATATCAGAGTTCCCAGCTTCTTATTCTTCCCCAAAAAGCACGAGAAAGTGAGTAGTGAGAAAGTAAAATCAAGCCTGAAAAGGGAATGCACAATTCCTGAAATAAAACAACACCTTGAAAACTGAAGACTAAATTGATTTTTTATAAAGTAACAGAATTACAAAAGAAGAAATGTGAAATATTCACATAATTTAGCTGTCCCTCAAATATATTTACAGCACTGCTTCCCCCTACACCCATAAAAATAGGTAGCAATCGCTGTAGCAGAAGATGAAAATACAACTACAGAAATAAAGTTAATGTTGTTGAGACTCTATTAGACCTATGGAACATTCTTCACATAAGGGAGAAGCTTCTTCAAGAAACATAAATGGGTGAATGATGCGCTGTAAAAATCCTAGAAGACCATAGGTCAACAGTAAATGCATCTACAAGTAACATTCAGCTTGAGCTTCCACTAGCCGTAGTTTAGAAACAAGGCAATTAAGAACTGCTGTATAGAGCAATACCATCTATGATTTTAATTGGCTAGAGCAGAACCTCTCAGCTTACAAGAAATGACTGCTGGTATACACCAACACAGGGAAGCTGCTCAGAAAAGTGTACTTAGAATACTTAGGAGAAGCTGTTAGAATAAATAGCTATAATTCTGGCGTCATGTAAAATGTTTCTGCTTTCCTGGAATGGATTTGTAAATCCATGCATTAATTGCAGTTGTTACTGACGTGTGAACGACAGCTGTCAGGATAAACACTTCTATAGGAGTGTGGTCTTTAAGCCTTTTACGGTGAAAGACAGACCTTGCAAGGTCAACTGTAGAGCAAGGGCAAAACCAGCAGAGGCATCAAGCTGCAGTATGTGTGGTTCACGTGCAAGACTCCAAGGAAACTCTGAAAACAGTGGGTCAGGGAGAAAAAGGAAGAAGCATTACAGCATCAGCTGGGTCATGGTCTTAGCAGCTGAGCAGCAAGAGATACGTGAGGACTGCTGCGAATGAGAGGGGAAAAAAAACCACAACAAAACACACAAAAACCAAGCTTTCTGTCAGCTCTTGAATACAGTCTCAAACCCATCAGTGGTTTGTAACTGATTTTTAAAGAAGTAGCTAAATGTGCTTAGCAACCACAAGCACCAAACACAGCACTGAAAGGTCAAGAAACATAGCATAAAAATAATAATCTAAATGTAAAGGGCAAATTCTCACTTGTGGTTTTTCTGCTGAACAGACCTACCCCTTAATCAAAACAGTTCAAATAAATGTACAGATTAGCCTCGATTATCCAGTCTCAAGTTATTTGAAACCGAGGATATATATTGCCTTACGTATTCACTGAAACTATTTTTACTAAGAAATCTATTTTCCTTGAAGATTTTAAGAAACGTGGTACGCAAAGGCAAAACAGAAGTTGGGGATATCTTCGAGTGTTTAGCAATGATATTACTTATTATTTCTACATAGTGATTTCCAGACCGAATTTTTGATTGTGTCAATGTGCTTAGAGAAAGGCAGTGAAAGGCAGAACTATTGTGCTATGAGAAACATGCCCAAGGTCAAACACAGGACCTAGGTCTCCCAACTTTAAGTGTGGTGTTGTATAGATCAGGTCTAAGCTGTGCAAGGGAGGACAAAGTCTTCAAATGAGCACGGAACAAGCCGGGTCCAAGCACAAGACAAGATCAGCACCTTGTCCTGTGCGAGGCAGCGCGGTGCCCGTGCGGCTCAGTGCTGTGCTGGCACACCTGTGCTGATTTGGGACTGGATCTACATGGCACCATGCAGATACAGAATGCTGGGAGCCCTCCCCAGTCACATTGCACCTGGCACGCCTATGCTGATTTGGGACTGGATCTATACAGCACCGTGCAGACACAGAGCCCTCCCCAGTCACACTGCATCGAACCACACTGACGGCCCCCACCTCCTTGCTACCCAACAGAGCCATTGCCTGCATTGTGTACACAGCTACAGCAGTTACTAGCCATGAGCAACACCCAAAATATGAAACAAGCATGCCTAAGAACCTCCATTTGGAAAACTCAAGCTAAGCAGGTTAATTTTTAACAAATTACAAAGTGCTTCACCATTCTTGAGGACTTCAACACTCACTTATTAGTTCAGCAACACTTACAGCAGATATTTCAATCCACAGGGAGCTTTATGCCCTGCAAATTTATTTTTTTTTTAGGTCTTGGTCATCTTCCTCCCTAGCCTTTGAGGTTAAACAGCTTAAATGCAGTTGTTAATCATCTCCCTTGAGAAGTTAATGAGTACATCACACCCTCATCTGAATCCTACCTGTTGGGAAGGAATCCAAAACAGCACCTAATCTAAGGGTTCCAGTGTAAAACTACCAGATTTTGGACTCATGTTAAAGTTCATGTTCCACTCTATGTACTTAATCTTTGCCTTTTCATGTGCTTACTTAATTTTTGCTACACAATTATCTGTGCAGATATGAACTATCTGAATAAATCTGCAAGGCTCCTTCCAGACACAGAGTTATATTCCTCCTAAACGTCTATCCTTTACATAGAGAACCTAATCCATTTATATAATTTATCCTTACTTGTTAATCCAAAAATACCGGACTTCTGATTATATGTTTAGCTGTGAGCTCAGAAAGCAGATAGTCCTTTCACAGGACTCTGAAAATACTCCAGAAATACCAAATAAATAAATCATTTTTTTAAAATTCAAGAACAGTTTAAAGAAATTTAAATTCACATGGAAGTACATAATTAATTTCATTGTAATATTAGAGCTAAATAAAAATTTAAATTATTTGCATTGTGAAGCAGGTATAAAATATACGCATTAATTATATATCACAGCAGCTTGATTCTCAATTATAACTTGATAGCCATATTAAAAGAGGGGGTTTATCACACAGGTAAACAAAAATCAGTTTTGAAACCATAATCTGTAAACATTAACGCACACAAATGTACACAAAGCTATCTGTGGTATGACCCAAATTATTGCTATTTGGGTGGGAGGGCCAGTGAGGATGTTTTCACAGGCAAGACACACATATTGTTTGCTTGCATAAACCTCACATATTACAGTCATGGCCTTCAAATCTGTTAACACACTGTATTTGGTGACAGGAATGGGTACATATTTGTAACAAACAGATTTGGAAGCCCTGGGTTTTATTCGTTAATTCATAAATCTTACACGGGGTCAGAATTCCTCAAACATATAACATTCATACAACTAAACAGATTCACATATAGTACTTTGATGACCTGATTAAGTGCCAGAGCTCACATACAAACACAGACACAACCAAAATGAAGATAAGGTAGATTCTTTTGTCAAAGATGTATTCGAGATTAATGGTGAGCTGACAGACTGAATGGGTTCCACTGCACAGAGGCAATTACTGCAGTAGGTAAAGCAAGTGATAAAGATTTATTTAGTACAAGGCTGATATTCATTAATCTCTTTAAACCCCATGTTAAGTTTGTTTAAAGTACTGTAGTTCTTCTCTGGAAAGGTCTGTTGAATCTATGACAGAAAAGGCAGACCTGCATAAATGCAGTGCAGGTCTCCACGGACTATGACATTTCTATACCTCCACAGGGAGGCAAGTATTTTAGATTAGTTTGGTTAGCACTGCAGATGCAGCATGCTGATTTACTAAACTCTGATGCAAGTTCCAAAAATAATTAGCTTAT
Organism: Cnemophilus loriae; assembly: GCA_013397755.1. Taxonomy (NCBI): domain Eukaryota; kingdom Metazoa; phylum Chordata; class Aves; order Passeriformes; family Corvidae; genus Cnemophilus; species Cnemophilus loriae. Next base: position 1,896,235 of record VZTF01000268.1, on the reverse strand, counting down.
CAAAGATCCACTTTCCTTCCTCTCTTTTATTAGTGTGCTAAATATGGCATTGTTGCAAGGAAATAATTTCACAAGTATTCAAACGCTAAGCACAGACTTGTCAAAACGGAATCCTTTTTAAAAAGAGCTCATTTTCAGTGCTCACTTCTTTTGAAAGATATTTATATTACATGACTATCTAAACAAACGTCATTCAGCTGTGTAACTCCTTCCATGTTATTAGGAAAAAAACAGAATTAGTAAGCGTTTCTGAAAGTCAAGTTATTTTATTGATCCAACATCATCAGAGCCAGCAACAAAACAATTAAACAGACATATGGCACACAAGCTTTTCATGAACCAGCTTTGAGGTGCCACGTAAGAAACTTGTTGAATGGAGAAGAAGCTAAAATTTTGTACTTCTATGGTAAATTTTCTTTGTTACAGGTATTCATTTAGGAGGGCTTTTTTCACACAAGGAAAAAAATATCATTTTGATTTGTCATACAGAAAATACTCCCTTTGAAATCGGTTAGTTCCTTCAGCATGTGAGCAAGAGTTGTTTCTCAACACATCAGTAAGAAGGAATATTGTTTCAAAAACCACGGTCAAGGTTCCCAGTTACTACTGGCATGCATATAAATAATCAGCAAGACGCCCACTGCCCCTCCTAATTTTTTATCTTCAGAAAGCATATTAAAATGATTTATTTCTAGCCTGCTACTCATAGCGAATGCAAGTCAACCTCTCCTTACCTTGCCGGTGACAGGGATATCAACAGAACCCCAGGTACCAACTCCCTAGTGAACTGTGCCTGGGGCAAAATCAGCTGCAATAATTCCAGCAACTGGAAATAAAAAGGAATGTTAACAGTAGAAGCTAATCCAGCACACATTGAAGTTACATCAACGGCTTACACTATGTAGCAGATAAAAATAAAAATCACCAATTCTAAACGTAAAAATGTGTTCTATGAGACCACACAAAAACAGTGAAACACATTTTAATCAATTTCAATTAGATGATGTTTCAAGCCTATAATAAAACTTTCTTAAACTACTAGAATCATGCAGAAACAGAATTATAAAAAACAGGTTTGCACATAAAAGCAGAGCAAGTCAGCAGGTACCATCTTCATTTCAATAGTAATATATTAACCATTTTTTTGTTTCTGCTTTCTCATGGTATTTTTTCAATAAGTTTTCATACTTTAGGGTTACTTAACCCAAGTTAGCACAAAAATAATGGGGTTGGCCCAGTGTTTCCCTAACATTTTTTCACCCACACACTTCCTTATCTCTTTCCTGCTCTCTCTCTCTCTATGTGGCCTCTACAGTTTCGTATCTTCATTGAAATGCCTTCCAGAAATGCCTTTGTGCTGACAAAGTTGCCTTTTCCAAAAGAGCAAAATTCTCCAGAGACTGGGGTTTCCAGATCTGAATGCTTAATTTCATATTCCAGCCCAGCAAGGGCAAGGATTCAAAAATACTGGATCAGGTGATCAAACTACAAGGGCTAGTTATGTTGAAATATTCCCTTATTTTCCAATGCTGTTTCAATATTAACATCTGTTAAAAATATTTTTGAAGAACTGAATTAACATTTCATAAGCCTAATATCCTGTCTATCAGTAAATCCACCCACAGAACTCCATGCCAGTTATTAAATAAAACTAAAATTAAGGAATATTTTTATCATGTTAAATATCTGTTTTCCATAATAATAATAAAACCCAACAACCCACAACACTTAAATCATAAAACAAGCAAGCCCCATTGAAACACCAACACTTCTGCCCCCACAAAACCAAACCCAAAACCCCCACACTTTGACTGTCAAACAGCAACAAATATTTAGTAACCACCAGTTTCTTTTATCCCAGTTATTATTTGCTTTCCTTTCCTTGGCTATGAGGTAACAAACTGATTTTCAATACACAAAATTTAAAAAACAAAAAAACCCAAACAAACCGAAACAACAACAAAAATACCCGAATTGCTTTGCTTTGAATTTAAAGGAAAAAATGTCTTCACATCACATACATCATACCAGTAGTACAGCAAAATTTCATTGCAGCTTCAGTTTGCATTCACCTTGGAGAAGTTCTAATCATGATTTTTCCTCAAGTTCTCTATTAGTATCCAGGCCAAAAGCTAGAAACCAATTTATCTGGCCAAACCAGACTTATATAAAATTACTCTTAGGTCTCTAATATGCAAAATACTTCCTCCTCTAACTTTCAGGTTATTTCTTAAGTGCTCAAGTATGGAGTGTTCCCATAGAAGGAGATTTCTGTCTTTCATGTCATCTATCTTCAATTTCAAACTGTCTCCAATAAAACTATCATATAAACGTAATTTCATAAATTAATTTTATTCAATGGGATTGTTACCAATTCACAAAATCTGTTGTTGTCTGTAACCTGCTTGTCAGTAACAACGCACTCAAAATTTTCAGTCGTCATTGCCTTCTAACAAACAATATAAAACCAAATTTCCTAGACAGTAAGTTACTGATCTGCATAACATGGGTCTCTTTCCTGCCTTCTCAATACCAATCACAGAGCCCCTTTATTACTTGAAATATCTCTAATATCATGATCGAGTAAAAGCAAAAACATCAAGGCCAAACAAAAAACAAATTTTTTTTGGAAAAACCCCAAAATCTTCCCTACTTGATTTTTTTTTTTAAGCACCACCACCAAACCAAACCCCCAAAAGAATGTATTTTGTCCTTCAGTGATGCTTTCAACATCTGGTACAAACAGGTAGATATGCAAACAAAATGATTTCTTAGCATTGCACCTGCTCCTGACAGGTATTCTCCCCAACATCTCTGCTCTAACAAGTTTGTCCTTGCAAAGGAATAGGAAAGGCTCTCCTTTTGTTCAGGACAGATGGGTTTCATAGGAAGGGTGTTGAAGGGGATTGCCATGGAATGCACACAGCCGGTATGGCTTAGCTCTCTTCAGGGCTGTAAGATACAGGAATGAGACTGGGATGGTGGAAATCAGATGCAGGCCTTGGGAAGCAGCCCCTGACCTCTCTGGCCATTTCCTCCCACTCAGCTGAGCAGAACTCTTGCCCCAGAGCCCAGGGCCTCCTGATGCAGGACTCAGCCAGGAGGTGCACAGCAAGGCCGAAGGGGCTGCACTGGAGATCCTGTGTGAAGAGCACTGTTTACGCCTGGCTAACAAGGAAGAAGGACTCTGGATCTAGGCTATCTGCACATGGGTACAGAGCAAACAGCAAAACCAGGACATTGCCTCTTGTCCTGTCACTGGAGACCAGCAAAAGCAGCCTTGCCCTGATTTCTTCATACCCTTCCTTGAAGGTACATTGAAAAAAATCCCCTGAACTGTCTCTTCTCCAGGCTCAACAGTCCCCTCTGTCTCAGACCTTCCTCTGGGGATAAATGATTCAAAGACAGTGCCTTAGTCATCCTTGTGGCCCTTCACTGGACTCTGTCCAGCAGCTCCATGTCTCTCTTGCCTACTCTACTGGCTAACACAAGAAGGGGAGAATTCATGATGCTGGAAAAGTTGTTATGGCAATTTAAACCATGGCCATGTTACTCATAAAAGGTGAAATCACCTGTGAATTCATTCATATTCATCAAGAGTGCTTGCCAAACCACAGCACCAGACAATCACTTTTTCTGTGCGAACCAAATCATTTACAGAAAAGCTATTTTAAACACTGCTTATAAGAATTTCCAATATTTTCATGTCCCAATACCTCTCAAGTCAAGCTCCCTCAGTGCCCTTAGTCAAATGATATCAGCCTCAGAATGAGAGAAAGATTTTAACAAATACATTTTAGAAATCTCAAAGTGATTAAAGTAGTTTTTCTATGCATAGTAATGAGGTGGTTTTCAGGTTTGATCTTAAAGGGCTCAAAGCAAGTTTTAAGATGTGATCTCAGAGCTAAAAGTGACATGCTCACTGGAAAGCTGGTAGTGTCCCCTTTACATTATTATGCTGAAGTCTAACGTTTTCAACAGACTGCATTTTAAAATACCTGGCATTAATCTCATCATTATCACTAAAACTGACCTAGGCATCAGGCCAAGGTACTCTAGTTAGAAATTCCACTTAAGGAAAGTAGAAAATATTTATCAGAAGGGGTATTTAAAAAGACCAAATAAAAAAAAATATTCATTTAAAGGCAAAACTGAAGGTTAAGAATAATTCTAAACAACAATAGCAAAGTCATCTCTCACTAAAGACGCCAAAAGTATTTGATAGCCATTTTTCCGTATGGCTGTGTAATTAGCACTATTTGTCTGCTATACAGGTGCTAAGAATTATGCTAGAGAAAGGTATCACTGTGCAACTGTATGTAAAATATGCTCAGTCCAAAGATTCAAAGGAACTGCAAAAATTCTGGTTGCTTAGAATTAGCTATACCTTCTTGGTAGAATTTTTGGTATCCTATATTTAAAATGGATTTCTTGAAATTGCTGAAAAATTAAAATAAGAAAAACCTAAAAGATCCTAAAAAAACAGGACAACCACAGGCTTTTAGGTCTAGCTGTCAAGGTCAACTGATATCATTAGACTTACATGAACGAGTTACAGTAGGGAAATCATGTTAGGAAATATGGGTCAAGTCATCATGCAGTAATAAAGCCGTTACCTCCAGACTCAGTTTTTGAAATATTCTTTTAAATCTGTCATGATTTAGCATTTTTAATATTACAGTAATAATTGAACAGTGAATTATGCCAATGTTTATAAAGGGCCACTTCAATATTTATTTTGATATTTTAAAGAAAAAACCCAAACAAACAAAACAGCTCCCCCCCCAAAAATCCCAACATGGAAATCCCAAAAAATCTCAATTTAGTCCACATCTACTTTGTCCCTAAGCATGTACAAGCAGAAAAATAGAAAAAAAAAAAAAAAACATATATATACACATACATACATACATGAAGACATAGCATGTTTATGCATACTGAAACATTTAGGGTAAAGAGTTTCTTAAATGTTTGTGTGGGTACAGTATAGAGCTGGACTGATAAGATCATTACAATAAAAATAGAAAGACCAAACAGACAAAAAGAATAAATCCCATGTAAATAGGAATTACAGTGCCAAATTGAGACAAGGTGGCAAAGTGACATAATCAAGTAGATACGGCACTAAATCTAGGGCACTCTGTTACTACCATCACAAGCTCAGTCTAAAAATTAGGTTGCAACATTCTCAAATGTATATTCTCATTTACAGTTTAGGGAGGCATTTTCAAAGCACTCCGTGTTGGCGTAACTACTCCCACTGAAGTCACAAGGACCTTAACAATTGATTTCTAAGGAAGCAGGGTTAGGCTGAGCCCTTTTGAAATCCCACTGTAAATGATTTACATGAAGAGAATCGGAGCTTGTATGGCATCCTTAGGATTATAAGCATCTCCAAGGGCTTAAAAAAAAAGGAATGATTAGATACAATGTGCTCAGTATACACCGAGTAAGAGCTCACAGAAACCCTTGGACATTCAAACCTGCTTAGCTAAGAAGAAAGCGTGCAGATAAACTACCCCCCATTTTTAATAACTGCTGCTCACATGAGCAAACTGGTAGTTAAAGATTATCAAAACACAGTTACAGAGGGACAGCAAAGAGCTCTACACGCCATCCTCACAGATCTTCATTCCCTCCTGCCTGTTCCCAGCTCAAACACTCCTTGGTCCTCCCTTGAAAATCCAAGCTTTAGCTTCTTTCGTCCCCTCTCAGCCCTGCATGGGGTGGACAGAGCAGCACTGCCTGCAGAGGCAGATCAGGGGACAGGCAAACAACTCTGGAAGGAGGACAAGACAAAATAAGCTCATGCACTGTATTGCCTGGCCACAGGGTGGGTTTAACAGAGATGCAGCCCCAGCTCAAATGTACAGAAAGATCCTGGATACTTCAAAATTAGATATCAGAAATGCTGACATCGATTCAGTCAATCATAGCAATTAGCTGAGTGGGTTTACCTATTTTTGTATGATTTTATTTTTGTACTTTTGAAGACACGTCAAATGTAAGATTTTTTCCAAGTTTACTATGCAAGCACACACAAAATTGTTTTATATGTTGCTCAAATTTAGGCCTTGAAATAGCAGTTTGATCTCTTTTTCAGAAGCTAAATACAATGGAAGCCATTTAAATGAATAATGCATTTTTTTAATGGAACAGAAAAGTAATATAAGTGGGGCATGTTAATTCCCAGGCATGCGAAATTTATTGTCACTTAGGTGCCCACTGGGAATAATTTATGCATCCTCGATTAAGAAAATATTTTTAATTTGAATTTGCATATTTTACTCATTACAACTAACCTTGACACAGTCCTTTTTCGAGGTGCTATGCCCTTAGCTGGGGGTTTACAAAATGTCCACTTACCAGGAAGAAATAATGAAACAAAGGTGCACACTTGTTTCTAAGGAGAAAAATAATGTGTGTCTGGACAATAAACACCCTTGGCTTGCAATGGTATTTGCCTTTGTGTACTATAATTAAAACTGCATTAGAATTTATTCTTCCTTCTTTAATGGAGACATTTATTCAAGAGCTTGAAACCAAGCTAATGCAAGGATAGAATGGTAATTCCAGCACAAAGTGACAACTTAAAAAAAAGAAAATCACAAAATGACAAGGGTCAAGTAAAGAGAGAAAAACTGGCAATAAAACTAATTTCTGCATCATCTGCCATTACAACAACATGCACACACTAGTGAACAGTTTCTGGAAAAGCATTTCGTCTTCACAGCTTTCTTCTGACAGGTCAGTAACTGCAAAGTTCTAATATTTATAAAACCAGATTTTAAAATTGTTCCCATTAAACCACAGTAAAGTCAATCTTAAAACTCTTGTCTCTAAAACTTTCAGAAGCACTTATATTAATGAAAAAAAAAAAAAAAGTCCCAGAAAGGCCTATGGATAACAAACACCTTTCTCTTCCTCATCTGGGCTCTCCTCCTCTCCAGATGAGAACACTGCTGCAAGCTGTTTTCTGACATCCAGTTTCAAACATGCAAGGAGGTCCTGCACATCCACAAGCATTCCCAAATAATTCCACATATTGGCATCCACACACAGCTTGCTAAAAGAAATGAGTCCTATTTTAACTGCCACAATAAAAAAAAAAGTAGGTAAAAAAACTACCTGGAAGAGGACATGAAATTCCAGGCCACCTCCAAGGCTTCTGAAGTTCATATTTTAATTGTTTTTTACTATGAATTTCCTACAGAAAGAGGGTGTAATTAAAACTCTGCTACATTCTTAGCACTGGATCAAATGTGTTATAATTTTACAGGCCTTATAGAATAACTGTACTAGACTGAAATGAAGCTCTGCAGCTGACATCGTTTATCAGATCTTCACTCTTAAGAAAACCTGTCAGCTTAACAGCTTATTTCATAAGGAAAGCTGCAGATTTCAGAACTCCTTACAAAAAACACGGCTGAAATGCCATGGAGGTTTCAAATATGATTGAATTCATCTTGATTACCAGAATGTGTTGGCATTGTGTTGGTTACAGGGTGAATGCTAGAACACTCTTTAATTTCCAGGCTGCAATCAGACCCATGCTGGTGTACTCCAGTGAACACAAGACCTCACCATAGCTGCTACAGATGAGCCTGTCATTTACTAGGTGAGATTACAGGAGTCAGGGCTGACTCTCAGCAAATTAACTAGAACCTCACAAATACCTCATGTAATACATTTAAAAACAAAGTTCAACAGTGTCTTTTAGAGGTGTCTAAGAATTACCTAAAGAGCATGTGCTGGCCCTGCTAAGATGCTGTAGTTTCACAGCCATAGTGTGACTCAGAAAATCCACTTTACTGTCCTCACAGCTCTAGTCCTACAATTATAACTTGTGTGAACTGCAGCTAGCCCAAAACTTTCTCTTAACTCCCCCACATGCCATATTTTCCTTTCTGAATTCCCTTTCTTAATTTCATACTGAAGTTCATGAACAGCATAGTGTTTCCCACACTGCTGGCTCACCTGCTCACATCCCAGAAGGACTCCTGTGGCACAAAGGGATTTCTACTGAGTCTGAACCTAACTATCCTAGAACCACAGAATGGTGTGGGTTGAAAGGGACCTTAAAACTCATGCAGTTCCACCCCCTGCCATGGGCAGGACACCTTCCACTATCCCAGGTTGCTCCAGGCCCCATCCAGCCTGGCCTTGGACACTTCCAGGGATCCAGGGGCATCCACAGCTTCTCTGGGCAACCTGTGCCAGGGCCTCCCCACCCTGCCACGGAAGAATTTCCTCCCAGTATCTAATCTATGCACCTCTACAGCCAGTTTGGCTGGATATGTTAAGATCAGAATGGCAAAGCCAGGTGCCTTCATTAGAGGCAAACAGCTGCTTCTTTTGCAGGACACCTTTCAACTGAAATACCACAGTCCCTTGGGAATACCTCAGCTTGTATTACACGTTCTCAGTTGCAGTTTGGGAACTAAAAAGCTCTGCAGAGTTAATTGGCTGTTTAGAGGTGGAGTTACGGAGCAAAGCGCTCTTTGCTTCCTGTTTACAACAGTAGAGATGGTGTAAAGGCCTTATTTCTGTGTATGTGTGTATGTTTTATGCATACATTGCTGCAGTTCAAAGCTTGCTTTGCTTATCCATAGAAGTTGTCAGTTTTCTGTAATACATACCTAGCCAGAATTTGTTCCATTTGTAATAAATACTTAAAATAGAAGGATGAAATAGATATTAGATGTACTACCAAGCCATTTATAAAGGGAAAAGAAGTCACGTCAAAGCAAGAAAATAGCTCATATGGGATCAAAGGCACCTCTGCTTTAACCTGGCAGTTTCCCCATACTGCAAAAGGGTAACTGCTAGTATGTCACAGATGCACACCTGTGATGGCAGGGACTAAAAAGAGTGACTAAAAGAGGGTGTGATAATCAAATGCTATCCTTAAAATGGATATCCTTAAATAAATGGATATCCCTATACCTGCTACACAAAAAGCCATCCTTAGGAGTGCAGTGCAGAGTTTAAAACAAGCATTTTCTCAGTAAAAACTCACATATTACACCACTTCTGCTCTAGGGTGAAGATGTGTTCCCCTCTCCCCCAACATATTTTTTATGTCATGTCCATGTGCCACAAAAAGCTGATATTCCAAAGGAGAACAATTTCATAAATTTCATATGATCACTGGAAATATCGCCAATAGAAAAGTGCTGTTGAAAACAAAGTACATATTATTTCACATGAATAACAAAAATCCAGGAATCATGCCTGATTTTTCATGTACAGAGACACAAAACAGAGGTTTTGCTGAATCATTGTGCTTGATTCTTAGAAGTCCCTTTTAAAGAGGGACTCTTCCTAAGCACGTGCAGCTTAACCTTATTTCTGAAGTTCCACATTTCTTTATACCATCCTTAGAGTATTAAACAGCTTAACTAGAATCAAAATAAAATGTGCAACATTTTCCATCTGGCTGAAAGACTGAAGGATTCAAAGCACTTTTATTTTTAGATATTCAAAAAAAGGAAGACTTAAAACATTTACCTATGCTTACTATTTTCAAAAGATTATTTCCTGAAAAATGTATTAAATAGAAAGGTAAGTCAAGGATGATGAATAATAACAGAAATACATTTTGCAACTTTTTTAACAAAAGAAAAAAATATTGTGTAAACTGAGCAAAGGAAAGAAGAAAGGAAATCTTCGTTTTGGCTGGGATAGAGTAAATTTTCTTCTTAGCAGCTGGTTTAGTGCTGTGTTTTGGATATAGTATGAGAACAATATTGATAACACACTGATGTTTTAGTTGTTGCTACACTGTGCTTCCTCTAAAACAAGGGCTTTTCAGCTTCTCGTGCTCTGCCACTGAGCAGGTGCACAAGAAACTGGGAAGGAGCATGGTCAGGACAGGTGACCCGAACTGGTCAAAGGATATTCCATACCATAGAATGTCATGCCCAGTATATAAACTGGGTGCAGTTGACTGTGAGGGGGTAGTGCCTTATTATTATATTTGATTTTGTTTCGATTATTAAACTGTTCTTATCCTAAGCCACAAGGCTTACTTCCCCCCCCTTCCCCCCCGCAATTCTCCTCTGCACCAGGGAACAGGGGGAGAAAGAATGAGCAGCTGTGTGGTACACAGCTGACTAGGGTTAAAACATGACAGAAGTGAAAAAAGAATGACAGAAAAAATATAAGATAGAAGACATTTATTTTAGGAACTTGTTCTTTTGCAGCATTTCCCCACTGAATCTCACCAAAAAAAAAGAGATCCTTTTTAAAAGGTGCGTAAGCAAGAAAAAAGTACTCAATATTAATTAAAATGAATAATCATGCCATCGACAGTTTTTTTCCTAAAGGTTAAATGCTTGGACCAAGAACAGTAAAGTAAAAGTTCTTCGGCCCCAGAAAGCATCACTTTCCCATGGGAGTTCTCTCCTATTTCCCAAACAGTCGACTGACACGATCTGCTCCAACACCTCTATCAGAGTACTAAGCAATATAGAAATTTACTAGGAAGCAGCTCAGTGTTTCTGTAACCTGCCAGAAGACAAAAGATAAAGCCTTGGGTTTGCATTTTTATTTACTTGATCTTTTCCTGTGTTCAAGAGAAAAGGTGACATGATGTATGTTGGAGGGGAGAGGACACTTATCAGCCTGGGCCACCTGATCTCAGAACTCTCCCAGAATGAAATAAACTTTTTTCCCAAGGCTCTCTATCCCAAAACATCATGAGAAAAAAAAGCACTAGAAAGGAATCATTAAAGTTATGGTTTCTAATTCAGTTAGTTTGAAAACATCAGAGTCCTGAGGAAAAAAAAAAACACCAGGAAATTTAAAAAAACCCAACCACATAAGAAATAGCCCTAAATGGCACCAGACCGTTGCTGTCCTTCCACTGTTACTCCCCTGGGGAACCCACTTTGCAAGGACAGAGGCCACCAGCTGTCCCCGTCCCCAAGAGGTGCTGCACAGCCACGTAGCACCCATGACTCCCTTCAGGGCTCCCCAGCAGCATTCCCGAAGTGTCCTGCCCAGTGCCTCCGTGCCCACTTCTCCCAGGAGCAGGTCCTGCTCACCAGGAAGAGCCCCTCGCACTCAGCGCGCCCCGGAGCACCACCAGCACTGAGGAGCACAGCACTCGGTCTGGCTGATTGAAGCTGGCAGTCAATTCACCCTCGTAGCAGTGGAAGGGATTATAAATCTGTTTAGAAGCCTCTTTGAAACCATTTATGACTCCTGTAAATGCCACAGCAAATTTTAAAACTACAAAAACTTTCATCGGCCACAGCCCAAATGGTTGCATTTTTAACATTTTGGTCTAATTCTCACACAGACCCAGACAACAAACTGAAAGCACAGGGTCCATTTCTTCTAATTAATGCTTTATAAATTCTGATGTCCCAGACAACTAAAATTAATCTATTCTTGTACCTCCCAGAAAAATCATCTCACCTCCTGAGAGGACAGAAAAAGTGAAATATTTCATCGATTTCAGTACTGGTTTCAGTCAAGAAGTAAGCTAACAGAAGTTATGTAGTTTCAGACTGATTCCTTAAGAATATAAATATTTCAAATTATTAATTCTCCTTTGAATGAATCTACTGATTTCAAGAAATAATACCTGAATCACTCAGTTTTGAGTATATAATTTTACTGTGTTTTAACTAACCAAAATCTTTATTGACATTTTCTTATTGTTCTCTGTATGTGGACACATCCTTTATAAATTGGTTTGCCACAAGTCCACAACACTTTTACAGGGAACAGACCTAAATGAAAGGGGCAACACTGGCACCAGCCCATCCCCTTCCCCAGGAAAGTGGGTGGGAATCCAACAACAGTGCAGGACTTGTCCTGGCTCAGCAGTTCACTGAATTTAAAGTGTCAATATTGCAAATGGTTTTTATGGGAAACAAAAGATTTTAAATTGTTTAAGGAGTCACAAGCACTTTAGCATTGCTGCTGCCATCCTTCTAGGTGTTTAAACAGTCTGGACTCAGTCTCTGGTACATGTTACATCATTTGGGAGATTTGGAACTAAGCTCCAGCATTGCATGTAGCATAATATTAAATCACACACAATGCACTACAAGCAATCCTCTGCTGGCCCAATCTACTAAAATGATTTATGCACAGAAAGTTTAACTGTTCAGCAGGGAGACTGCAGCACATTTGCACCTTCACAAAGAACCCTTGTCAAGCAAGGGTTGTCACCAGCGTAAATGCCATTTGTACAGGTTTAGACCAGAGTGAGATTTAGAGTTTTGAAATAAACCCACCTTCTTTCAATACAAAAAGACAACCAACATTTTATATGGAAAGGATGCAGTTTCTTATGCACAGACATATAAATACATTTTATAGCAGTCACCTAACAAAAAAAAAAAAAAAGAAACCCCGCCAGCATTAAATAACAGACCTGCCATAATGCAACCTGTTGTTACTCCTTGGAGTGATTAAAATAAGGCTTCACCATGCTGAAGTGTCTCTCCTCCCCCTCACACCAGCAAACCCTTTCTTCTGCATGTTATACATTCTCATTTATATTATCTGTCTAGCTGTCCATCCTTAGATTGGAATCTGCTTAGAACAGGCACTTTTCCTTCTTGACCATTCAATGAGCACTGCAGTTGGTGATACCATGGACAAATATTAAATGAACCTCTCTGAAAAGAGACAACTGTAAGAGGGAATTCTATTGTGTAGAACAACCGTTCCCACAGATGAGAGCTAAGGTACTTAACTGAACTAGTTTTTACTCAAAAGACTATTCAAAATATTGAAACACTCCTCTGTACATTATTTTCTTGTATGGAAATATACACAGGGCAATTTTAGGGGTCTTATCCTGACCAACTTTTGGAAGCACAAACTTTTGCTGATATTTTAAGAGGAATTGTGACTCCTATAACTGTTTTGGGCAGTGTAATCAATGCCTTTAAAAATAAGTCAGCATCAGAAATGATAGTGGGTTGTGATTCCTCCTTAAAAAGCTGATTATGGAGTAAGGGAGAGATTTGTAAGCAAAACTGCATTTCATCTTGCAACGGGAGCAATGCATGAATGAAAAACGGGGGCTACAGGCTGACAGTATCTCTAGAGCACCTGCATTCTGCCCCATTGTAAATTTAAGTAACCTTGCAGCATGAAGTAACTCTGAAACTAGAAGCTGTTAGAAAATACTTTTTATAATATTTGTGTTATTACTTGGAAGTTCATCTTTTCTGTTTGAGGATTTCCATCTAGTTTCATAAAATTTGTCAGAAAAATTATTTTTAAGAAGCTTCACTTAAGTGGCAAAACAATTCCACAATTAAAAGCCTCATAAAATAATTTTTTAAAATTACGTGAGTTATATTCAGGTACAGCTGTGAAAAGGGTATGCACAACTTGCTGTGAAGATCCACTCAAACCCCCTCCAATCCTGTACCCTTTTGCCCTCAGCATCCACCTTCTCCCCTGTTGAAATCAAGAATGCAGAGTAGATATTGAAATTAACTAGTACAGTAAGTGAACTGCAGAATTAGTACCAGTCTAGCAAATTAAACAAGGGAATAACCTAAATTTTTTTCCATTTTCCTTTTTTTTTATTTTCAACAAATTAGAGGGCTCCAGTAGATTTTATCAAATACCGAGCTCCCCACTCTCTTTCTCAAACTGTATAAATGCCTTGAACTCCCAAAAGAACATCACCATTCCTTAGCCCCATGTAGTTCTCTTTCATTTACCCACTTCCACAGCACCATTTTCAAAGACTTATTTTAGCCAAAGGGAACAAAAGTAGAAATCCTGAAAGGAGATCTGCAGATTTTTCCAGAATTTTTACTCTGCCCCCTCCACCAACTGTCCACAAGACCTCAACTCCCCCACTGGGATATCCTTTATGGATGACTCCTGAGGCACTTAAAGATTAAAACAAAGGACGAGTCTCACAAGTCTTACACTGCAATGCTGGCCACAATAGTTTAGTCACCCTCTCTGAACAGAAAAAAGGAGCCCAGCCTTACCTTTGAAGTTGTAAGCCTTAGTCAAATTCCAGAAAACAACAGCCAGACATGACTATATATTATATAATTTATTTTGTGAACTGCACAGAGACACACATACACGACGTGATCTGATCGGACACAAGTGCAAAACATAGGTATCACCTACCAGGTTGAAAGTGTTATCTTTAAAACGTAGTAGTACTAAACAAAACAAAATTTACAAGTTTCCTCATGGAACAATACTAAACATTTAGAAAAATAAGGAAAATGTCTCTTTAATGCATAAGCCATTCAAAATTGGGCCCCAAGTGTTGTGCGAGGCGAACTACAATAGAGTGCCTGCAGGCTGCTTCAGAACTGCACAGGCACTGAATGCAAAAAAGAACCACAGTGCTTCCATGGTGGCATCAGTTCCAATTTAAGCACAATAATAGGGCAAAGCACAGTATTCTGCCCTTGCATCACAAAAGGAAAAGACCAGCAATCTCAAATTTTGTGTACAATCCCTAAAACAGATGCTAAAAATCCACACCAAAACCCCATGATTCTATTTTACACTAAGTTCCCCTCACACAAATTACAAACATCTACTTGATATATGCAACTGATTAATTAATTGCAAATCTTGCTTCCCTATAATATAAATTTTCTTTGCTTTCAAATAACTCAATTTCCAACCACTCCCATGGCACAATTTAACCTAAATAAGTCCATTCAGGTATGCTCCTCTCATCAGTTATTTTGCAGAGTAGTAAATTCTAACTATGTATTATGGGATGAGTTTTGTACATAGATATGGCATTAGTGATACAAATGGGCCAGTTTTGGTGATAAATTTCTTCTGGTGAACTGAAAGCTTTACCTACAGCCTCCTTCTCCAGGAGCAAGACCACAGCTGTGCCACCAACTGAGCCCAGCCTGGTACCTTTAGAAGAGGCCATCGCTGGTACCTGCTCTGTTTTGATGATGCAGACACACAGAGTATGTCAACCCCAGAGGACTCTGCTCATGTAAACAAAGAAGATTTAGAAAGATGACAAATCCACCCATGTATCAAGCTGATCCTAAAATAGCTTGCTAAGTCATAAAAATGCAAATCTTGCCAAGCTGGCGAGACTAATCAATAATAGAACATCTTTCACCAAGTCTAAGCTGTGCTAGACACAAGCAAGTAAGGTTTGTTCTGTTGGTTATTTTTTTTCGTCTGCAGAAAAGGTCATCTTTGTGAAAGAAGAGGCAGAGATGATTTTAAAGAAGGAAGCAAGGAGACCACTGGAAACAGAAGTCCAGGAAGACAACTGATGAGATAAACCCTAATGAAAGCCTATGATCGTTAATCTACAAAGAGCCCAGTACCTTGTTTTGCAACACCTGCTAAGAAAAAACCATTTCAGTGACATGTTATCTGAGTGAGACAGATTAGCCCATGGGATGTTATCTTGATACAGCCGTAAATGTGTTCATGTGGTTTCTAATGCTAAAAAAAGGGCATCTGGACTATTTAGTCTGAGGTCTTAGGTTAAATCGGATGTAGACTTCCACTCAGTAGCACCTCTCCTGAGCTCTCTAGATCATAGATGCATTAGAACGTCTCTCAAGAAAATTACAGTGTTTAAATCAAGACTTCAAGTGACAGAGAACCTACTGGGGCAAGATGTTCCAGTGGTTAATTACACTATGTTCATTATGGTACATAGGGCAAAACTACTCTGCTCAGGAGACATATCAAAGTCACTAGAGGACAACAACCTCATCTGCTAACTCCAATTTACTTTCTAAAAGAAATTCAGGCTAAAAAGACAAGGCATACACACCCTTTCTTAAAGCAGGGTGCGGCATACTATATTCCACAAATAGGCATAACCCCCTCTTAGCTCCTTAATTATGGCAAATGTCCAAATCTCTTTAAAATACATACCCATTCCTCTGTAACCCAATGTGAAGTTTAAAGTCTGAAAATACTCTGAAGTTCATAATTTCTGACTGATTGAGGCAAGGAAGGAGACACAAAAAAATGCCTTTCGTTCAAAAATACTGAATAATACACAAAATAATAATCTAATAACTTAATGCAATGCAAGTCTTTTGGAGCTGAAACACAGCAGCTTTATAGTAACATGAGCTGTTTAGGACAAGAAGAGATTAATATTTTATCCCAACTGAATTTCATGTGGAATTTTGATAATAATGTAATTTCCCAAGCTGACTAACAAGCCAGGCCTGTGAGGAGGTGTAACACCCCTTCTGTACACGAAGCAGCCTCAGATCTATAGTTATCACACATGTTAAAGAGTTTGCTCTCATACATCACCCAAAGTCAGCACTCCAGCTACCCGCTGACTCCTAACGCTGTTCTTAGCACTGTTTATAAGCACAGAACTCTTCAATTTTGTCGTAAGCATCATCTAAATTCTTTGCACAGGACATCTTGCCTGAGGGACATCCCAGATAACTGCTCATCTTCTAAAATCTGGCAAGATTACAGGAGAACAGCATGTAGGACATACTACAGAAAGAAACTCCTTCAACTGGCTGGGTAAAACGTCTATTCAGCCTTCTCCATCTCTAGTTTATACACACTGTGTAGCTATTAACTGAAATATTTATCAAGTCCACTGCATTGTGTTTATAATATAAATGGGCCTGTACTCAAAACTTGAGACAAAAAGATATTTTATATAAGATATTTCAATCAGAAAAAAACCTTTTCAAACAGAAATGAATATTTGTACAGAACAAATTAAGCTATTCGCTCACATCAATAACGTTCAAATAACATTTTTACTTCTTCTGGAACTTGTTTTTAATGGAAATCCACTTTTCTGTCACATGCGAATGGGTTATGTAGAAACACCTATGAAAAATAATTTTTTATTTTATTTCTCTGTAATCATGATATGTGTGTTCTTTGGCTGGAAAACCAAAAAGTTTAATATTATGATTACAAATTAATATTTAACCTAGTAGAGTACTGCAACTTCTGAATTCTGAAGCTTTTTTCCACTTAAAAACATTTACAGTGATGTAGTGCACATTTTAGGATATTCAGAATGACATAAAAATCACTTCAGTAACATGTTGCAAAGCACCATACTAGCATCAAATCACTCCAGTGGATCAATATAATTCAAAGAATTTTTAAGAGGAAAACCTCACAAAAGTATCGTGTAACCGCAATCTTCATCCCATGCATCTGTCAGATAGCCCACAGCACTTTGCATTGGTTTCTTCTTATCCTCTTCTCACTATTAAAGCTTCCAGACCATTAATAGCCCCTTGATGTTCTCTTGGTGTTACCACTCTGGGGCCCCCAGCGCTTCCTCGGCTCCCTGCAAACCACCACAACCCCAAACAAAACAGCCTCCAACAGCTCAGCACCACCACACCTCCAATAACCAAGCAGAGGCAACTGTAAGAAAAAAAATGTGACTTTTGAGCACATTTCTCAGTGTAATGAGGATTCCGGCAGAGCACGATGAGCAAGTATGAGGGTTTTCTCTAAAGGTGACATCTTAAGTGGGCTGCCCACCATTGTGCAACAGGACAGGTCCCTTCCAGCACAGCGTGGGCAAGAGGTGAGATGGAATGAAATCTGGGGTGCCAAGGAAAAGGCTCATCATACATGACTCTACTCCCTGTGAGATGGGCACTTGGGCAAACAGACTGTCAGAAGAATTCTGACCTCCTAAAACAGACCCTCATGTATCTGGGATTCTCACGTACGTGGTTTTTCCCCCCCACAGAAAAGCAAAGTCATCTTGTATTCTAAATTCAGCCTAGATTTCCAGTATCCAGATAATACATCCCGGGAAAAGCCAGACACACTCAGTTACATTTTTGTCCTGGTGGCCCTAGTATGTGCAGCAAATCCAGCATAGCTGCAGCATACATTTCTGTACACAATCAGCTCATCAGTGGCGATTCCTGCTCAAAGTCCTAAACACATGACACGGTTTTGTTCTAAACTGAGGTAACTGGGGCATCAGATTGAGAACCTCAGCCAGAAACATGGATGGTAAAGCCAGAATTCAGCTTCAGAGTGGGTCTCAAGTTAAAAAGAAAATACTTTCATGATAGACATTTGAAAGCTGAACAGAAACTTGCCTTGTGCACTGGAGACACTTAACACAAATAAAATCTTACAATCTGATAATGATACAACCTGCAATACTTCATATCAATCCTAGACACGGTATATTTGTGAATATATCATAAATCATATTAAGCACCATGACAATAGGCAATTTTGAAAGTTGCTGAACTTCTGCAGAGCACAAAATATCTATATTAAAGAAAATTTACACATTAAAATCTATTTTTAAATGCATTTTCCGTTCTTTTTGGTAAGTTCTCTCTTTCACCAGAAAGCAACTATCAACTATCCTTCTCCCCCCGATAGCCAACAACATAATAAAACAGAAGCTATAGTGCTAATTTATAATTATAAATTCTGCATGAAATACAATTTAAAATAAAACTGATTTCATTCTATCTAATTAAGAAATTTTTATATAGTTCTTTAACATGTATAAGCTGGTAAACCACCTTCCATATAATACACTGCAGTTACCAATCTAATGAACTGAAAGGAATGCTCAAAAAACCCCAAACCCAAGATTGGAGCAGATAACACAGCTTAATAACTCAGCATTTAAAACATTAAAATTATTACTAGGATTACTACTTTCTTAGCAAAATAGAGGTGTCACATCACTTATGAATTAGATGTCTATATTCAACAAGAAGCCAAAGTAAACAGTTTGTAATTTTCATATGCTTACTTATACCTGCATAATTTTCAGATTTTAAAAAAGCCACAAAATAGATGTCTCTACAGGAAAAAATAAAAACAAAATAAAAAATCTCCATGGCTCAGACCCAGCCATCAGACAAATTCAAAGAATCAAAAAAACATGCATTTGAATTGCTCCTTTACAAGTGGCCAGTAAGGCACTTTGTGAAAATTACTGGTTTTCAAATGATATTTAAGTCTCACTTAGAGAGGAAAAACTCTTTCAAAGAATAATAGATTTTTTTTTTATTCTATCTTCAATGGTCAGATTTCCATAATATGAACTGCTTGATAGTCACTTTCCCTTTAAATTATTTTTTAACCATACAGGCAGTCACATCTGATTTCTGATTCTCCTTACCTTACTTTTCCTTTCAATTACTTCAGTTCTTAATACGAACAATAAGAGTGCTCATTGCATGTCCTCTGTGGGACTCCTGGAACTTAGATACTCAATAGACAGGTGCATAGATAAGGATTCAAAGTCTTTGTTCCACTGTCCAGACAGAATATGTTTAATCTTTTTTCTACCTTTTCTATGCCATTTAAACTTTAACCTAGTAGTAACTTTTACTGCCTTGATTCACAATTCAAAGGTATAAAGATGAAAAGTCCTTGCCTTGGAACGTAGCTTGAAAACTTCATTCTTAGTCTGTATTTCTTTTGAACTTCTTCTTGTGGTTTTTGTCTTTATTTTTCCAGGGTGCCAACTTTACAGTATAGGACTTTCCAAACCTAACAGCAGGGCCACTTGGAAGGAAGAAAAGTAGAGCAAATTTGCCCAGAATCAGCTCACCTTAATGGAAAATATTTAAATTACTGACCAGGGTTGATTAGAGGACAGTCAGTCGATTTCCTCCCCCAGTCTTCTTAAATATGCTGCTGGTGACAGACTGTTGTATGTAACCGTAAACATACACATCAGCCCAGCAAGCACGGGACAAAGAGCCAGTATAAAAGTAAAAGAAAAACCATGCTCTGTACAGCACAAAACACATCACATTTAATTGCACAGAGATAATAATTTACAGTCACAATCACAGTACATAACTAATGTATCTGTGCACCTAAAAGAAGAAACCTTTTGCAATAGCTGAGATAGATGTTAAAAGCATGGACCTTTCAGAACATATTTCTGGAAGACTCAAATCTCTTCCAGGAGCATGAAAGGTGGTGCTGCTGTATGTCACACTGGCTCAGTCACGACTCAGTGACCATGCTGATCCAGTAATGCACCAAGCTGCTGAGTGAGGTGCCAGAGGCAGGGGCACACATGCTGACCTGGCACCCTGCTCCAGAGGGACAAGCCACCAACAGAAGGGCGAGACACCAACCAGCCCAGCTTGCCAGAGGTCACCTATGACAGCCTATCTCACTTCTTCAAACTTCATGTGGGAGTTATCCTAACAAATAAAAGGTTTCTCTGATTCTTAAAATGTGCTGCTTTTCACCTCTCTTTTGGATTAGTGAGGAAAAAAAGCAAAGCTGGAAATGGTGTAAAATGCCCATTATCTGAACTGCTTTTCAGAGCTAATAGCTGGAAGAGCTTTTGTAGCTCCTTTAGACCTTCTAACAGGACTGTCACTCAGCTATGAAAAGCAGCACTGCCTGCCCACTGCTAAGGGAAAAACACAGCAAGGCCAGGAGGATGCTCTGTGCCTCTCCCAGCACAGCTCCCTGGAGCCCAATTACCATATCCTGCAGCCAGGAGAGGGGAAGAGCAAGCGGTGTGTCTGGGCATGGGGCTTGCTCAGTGACCACGGGAAAAACAAAACCAGCTTTACAGAGCTGAAGCCAAGGGGTCTAGGGCTCCTTGGAATAAGACAATCTGCAGAAATAGTGACCCAGGTTAGCTGCAGAATTTTCCAAGGCCCTACAACATTTTCAAAGACTGAACTGGATAATTTTCATCCCTACAACACAAGCAGCATTCATACACTTATTTATTACATAAGGATTTTAATGAATACAAAGGAAAAAATAGTTGTGGCCATCTAGCATCCTTTAATTAATTACTGTATTTTCATTTCAGGAAATGACATCCTATCCCCTTTCCTTAAGGAACTATCATTAAGTCTAAAAACAATATATTGTGAAAACTAGCATTTAGCTAGTGAAGCTAACATTTAGTGTGAAGCTTAGCATTTTATTAAAACTCCTACTTGGCAAAAACCTCTGAAAGTCCGAAGTTGTTTCGAGAAAACATCCATTGCTTATAGAATGTTAGCACATCATTCAAACTACTTCAGAATTACTAAAGCACTGTTCTTCGCTGAAGTTATCTTTGCCAATTAAAGAGAGATCAAATGAATACCCCCTTCAACAAGGTGAAAGCCATCAAAGAGGCAGGATTGCAGCATTCAGACTGTCAGGTAGCAATGTGATTACCAACATAAAACCTGAAGCTATAAAAAAGCATTTAAAGTAATTATGTAAAGGATATGCCCTCACACTATCATTTAAAAACCATTTAACTCATTATTTAAATTTACTAACAGATGTAAACTGTTTTCAGTTACAAAACTGATGTCCATCACTGCATTCTCCATGCCTCAGAAGAAATTTGGATTTTAATTTATTGAGTCATACAAACTTCTGAAGTGCTCCATTCACCATTCAGTCTAGATTTATAACCAGGTAATAAAAAAATTAAAGGGCATACCTACACTGTACTTACCAACTTCTTTCATTAGAAAAGCCATTGTTGAAGAGCTTCCTTTGCATAAGCATGTGGTACTTGGGGAAGTACTGCAGAGAACTAATAGTATCTCCGGAGAAGTCAGAGGAAATATTCTCGCTATCTCAAAAGTCCTGAAGTCTTCAAAAATCCATTTAGAACAATTTAGAGTATGAGTTAACTCTGCCTTCAGCAAGAAGAGGTGAGTCAAAAGTTATAAAGAAAAGGCATGAAAGATCGAGGACAATGACAGACAATTGAGGAATTGCCAAAAACATGAGAGGGAAGTGAAAGGAGGGGTAAAGACTTGACTGTGACCTATAAATTAAACTGTCATGGTTCTTACAAAAACTTGTCAGCCAGTTTTATATTGCTTTCTTTCCATTCGTAACTTTTACTTTGAGTTCTTCACTATTCAAAACAGTCCATACAGACTGCACAAAAATATGAGGTCTGAATCTTTCTCATTTAGAGTTAGTTATAAGATTACCTGAGAAATACAGACGTTTATACAAGAGTATTGAATGAATTCTGGAAAATGTCCACAGGGACATTTTCAGTGCTCTAGGATATCTATAAAGAAGGCCTGACAGGTTTTAAGTTCTTCTGTCTATTTGATTCATGACTGAAAACTTATAAAGTATGTTAAGGCTATTCTTCCCTGGTTTTCCTGCTTGATTTACAGGTGATAAACGTTCAAATTTAATACTTTAACAAATACCTCTGTCTCAAATATTACCCAAAGACATGCTTAGATATTTTATGCACAGATACAAGTCAAAGAAATCCAAAAGATCTAGGTTTTTGAATCTCTTATTCCCTTTGGTATATTCAGTATTCATTTTTGTTATGCTCATGCTGGCACCAAATCTTTAATTTTCCAGCTTTTACACTCTGCCCCAGACCTCCTCAAATCCTAATACAAAAGCAAAAAGATCACCTGTGACAAGTCTTACAGGAATTCTTTACTTCATAAAGAAATCATAAAAGAAATAAACCTATTTTAAACCTCATTGGATTTTTTTTTTAAACTTGGTTACAGGGGATAAAGGAAAAAATAAAAAAAACTTCCATTAAGTCAGTTTCCATGCCATTTTTGATTCCTTCCCTCCCTTCTCCTGGCAGCAGAGAAAATCTGCATGTTCTCACCATGTTATGAGCCACTCAAGTAACACAGTCTCGTCTAAGGAAATTCAAAACAGTGTAGAAGTGTCAAAGTGTATGCATTTGGTAGTAAATTGAAAGAAGGCAATCCTAAAATATAAATAATCATTTGTATTTAGAGCCAGATCTGTCTATTTAGCTTTTTTAAAATAGATATGCTTTTATTTGGTAGTCTTGAGACAGTCAGGAATCATTGTGTTACAAAGAGCATATATTTTATCTAACGAGAAGTTTAACACATTTCAGTGCAAGTGTTCAACATATCGAAAAAAATGCTTCCTTTACCCTTTTTATGAAAGGAAGGGAAAACCTTAATCAATATATTTCCCCCCATATTCATCAAATTCCAGACAATTATATCTCAGGCACAAACATGGTGCCTTGAATACAGAGCAAGCCTAAAGTGGCACTCAATAGATTGATTATTTAGGAAAGCAGGATACAGATAGGCACCCCACAGTTGACAAAACTGTCACCAGTGATATTGATTCTCTAGATTGCTTCCAACAGGTTCTTGTTCATTCTGGCTTCACCTACGACTTTCCATGGTTTTTGTTGTTACAGACAATAAAGTCACAAAACATCCCAGTTGGATTGAGAAACACAGCCCATGTCCCGCACTCTTTATTCACAGACAGATATTTAGCCCCTGAAAACCTATCCTCAGAGGTATAACAGAATCACAGCTGCCCTGTAAATTTACAGCTGTGTTTTCTTTGCATCATGTTAGCACACAGGGCAAAAGCGCTGCTCAGGGCTTAAGGTGTTGAACAGCAATGCATACAAAAAACAGAGACAGAGACTGGCTTCCCACTTAAAGTAACACTGAGACAGCCAGACAGTGACCAACCTCGTTTCTAAATCACTTTCTCCAAAAACATCTTCACTAAACCTAGAGAATATAAAAGAAATGGAAACCATCTCTTAACCTCAAGCTATTTGCAATCCCTACACATGCAGCAGAATGCTGTAGGTAGTTACGACAGCTCTTCAAGGACAATCATCAGCATTTACCAGTATGCTGAAATATGTTAAGAAAAAGAGGTGCTGTTACAGAGGATTATGAAGTCATCTAAAAGAGACTGCAAATATAGTACTGTTAACCTGGTTAAATTGAGCAAGAATTGTACATCGAGACACTTCAATCTCCTCGGAAAGAATCACTGACCTGTAAAACTGCAGCACTGGAAATGGTACCTTCTGGTGTCCTCTTTTCTTTGGTGATGTATACAACAAAACCAGCTAAAATTCAGTAGGCTTTAAAATATTAGCTTGGCATAATATATCACAATCTGTGAAATGCAAACCGTGGGAAGGCAAAAAAAAGGACACACACACCACCTTTATGTCTCCCCCAAGCATCTACTGCTGCACACTAACTCCTGGAACAGGCAGGACCTTTGGGCTGAACTTGTAACTCATTATATATATATATGTTCTTATGGCCTTAATGAAAGTGTTGTTGCCATTAGCTGTGGCCACTCTTCCTTATCCTATCCTTGATGTAACAACACAAGAGTAACCAACAGACTCGGGCCCTCATCCCTCTGCTGGTGCAATGCAAGTTTGTGATCCCAATCACACGTCCTCATGGATGACATCGAGGCAGAATTTCCCTTAACAAAAACATAGCACTGATCAGCAGGGCTCCTTGGGGGCAAGGAGGTTTTTAATCAAGTAGTTTCAGCTGCAGTTTCCTTACTCATGAAGGCTGCAGCTGCGGGAGGAACTCTGCTCCATGCTGTGGTGGGGTGTACCCCGAGTAACAGCTACTGCAAATGTATTGAGCAGAGGAAGAAAAGGAAAAAGTCAAAGGCAAAGGACAGACATCCTTGCCTTGGGCAGCTTCAGATGGGTGGCATTCAAATAAAGCATATGGAAAATTGTAGAACAGTTGTGCAGAGGTTATAAAATTATGTCTGAAATTAAATTTCTCCACTACTACAAAATGATAGTCCCAGAGAACCCTATTGATTGCCTTTTCTGAACCTAATGGTAGAAGGCAGCAACTTTTATTCTCTTGGTTAACGTGATCAATGTGTTTAATGCTTCTTAAAGTTTATGAATTGTAGCTGCTCTTGGAGCAATGCCAGACTGGTCAGTGTGGGTGAGTTGGAAGGGCTGGAAAGAGTTTTCTAAGATTTTCACTTGTATTTCATAGACTAGTTAAAATAATTATATAGCAAGGCTTTAGGATTAAATATTTGATACACTTGAAACAAGAGAAGAATAAATAGCACTTGCACCTCGTTCTGGACAGCTCCTAAAAGGCTTCTAAATGGCATTCAGATAGCACCGTTCTATCTCTATTTCTAATTTATTTTTGCAGGAAGCACCAGCGAACATCCATTTTCAGGATTTAGATATCCTGTCAAAGTGAACTGCTCTATGTCAGAGTCTTCTGAATCCCCTGAATGACATTGTACATTCAGAAAGTATGTAATGGGCATTCCTCTATAACATTATAGAATCTGTGCTGAGACAAAATTTCTCTTTGTAAATAGAATAATTTCTGTTGGGCTTAATGTCCTCTTCTAAGGTTGAAGCTGACTGAAGCTCAGTGCCACCTAGACTCAAGTAGACTCAACTGGGTGTTGGACTAGGTTCATTTTAAGAAGAAATAAGTAAATAAAAACAACCCAAAAAGTCCTCTTCAAGCCCTGTAATATCGCTATCTGTAATTCATTAACTAAATCTGTATTTAAAAGAAGGAAGAAGGAAAAGTAACAGGAATTCAACAAGAATTCCTCAAATCATCACCTCCTTTACCACAAACATTAATTTCAGTCTTAATGCTGCATATAGAAAGCATTTGTACCATACCTCAGACTGTATTGGTGACTATTTCCAGGTTCAATTTAAAGTGTAACCATGGGTGTATAAATAACATTTTAACTTGGGGGTCCAGCACCCCTCTTTGGCTAGTAAGTCAATATTTAACCACACATCAACACCTGCCAGCAGAAAGCCCAGTGCTGGCCATGTCAGCCAGAGCCTGAAACAAAACCTGAAAAGATCTTTAGCAGAAAACTACGTGGCAATAGCCCATTATATTCCTCAGGTGAAGAATGCAAAGTAAGAACTTCCTGTTTTGGGGAGAATTATTTTGGTGTGAAGCTACAATATTGGTGCAAATCAGATTTCTGAAGAATAAAGAACACATGCAGAGCACGCAGGAAGCTGTGGAAAGCTCTTGCACACATAAACCAAAGAACAAAAGATTGGTCTTGACCATACTACCTACATCACTTTGAACAGAAACCTGGTACTTGGCATTTCCTGAAACTATCCCCAGGAGGAACTTCTGATTTCTAGAAAACAAACATAAGCAATAGTCAGCAGCACTTAGTGTAGCCCCCCAAATGTTAATAAACTTACACTCTTCTGTAAAAGGAAAGATGTCAAACTTTCAGTTTTGGCTAGTATTAAATGAAAACCTTTAACAGAGACAATCAGCCTGCTGCTTCACTAGTTAAGGAAAAATAGAAATAATTACTTCTGCATTTGTAGGTTTGCTTACTTACCAGGTAAATCCCACAGCTTTTTGACCACTTAAGCTCTGTGAAACCTGCCCTGTCTACTTTGCACGCCAATTAGGCACCAAAGATCAAGGTCATTTACTTTATAGCTGAAGCTCAGCTGCTTGTGTCACAGATGAAGGACACACTGTATATGGGCTCACACAGCTGCATTACTCCAATCTCTTAATGCATAAAGTGACTGAAGCCACCTTACCCAGCAGCCTCTCTTGCCACTCCTGCCACACAAGAGCCTTCCTGTACAAAGAGATGTCAAGAGTTCCAACAGCCAATGCCCTCAGTTATAGCCTAAAGGAGGTTCAGACAGCACAAGGAAAAGTATCATCATAGGAGACAAAACCACGACGTCTCAAATCTGGTACCACATCTATCCCCTCCAAAACTCATGTGACCTCTACCTGCTTAGTTCAAGGTAGCAGAGTCAAGCTAAATGTTAGTTTGGTTTTTTCCTGAAAGATAAATGAAAAATATTTTTTAAAAAGTTCAAGGTTCTTCTCAGAAAATCAGTTTTCATTTCAGAAGGCTGTATTTATAGAGGATGATATTGTTTGGGTTTGGTTTGGTTTTTTAATCCAGACTTTGTTCTTTACTTGTCACATGGCCATGATCTGAAATGTTGAGGACAGAAATACTTCACAAATTTCTTTTTACTAATTAGCAAGAAGAAAACGCTGCAAAGAAAGTTCTACCTTGAAACATAATTCTTTAAAACTAAGAAAAAAGCATATGGACAGTCAGCAGTGAGAATAAAGTTGATCTTAAAGAAATATTCTAAAACTTCTAGAGTCCTGAAAACATAAAACAATCAGAGATCATAGAATACCAGAAGTACAGATAAAAAACACAGTGTAAAATCTTAAGCAAAGAGGATGAAGAAAGGTAAAAGATCAAAAACTAAGTCAAGCTCAAAGCAGACACCCAGCATAAAGAATAAAAATTTTAGAGTTTATGTAAGAGTTAGTAAATGTTCTTCTGAAGAAATGTTTTGGAACTTTAAGGAAGGCTTGCTCATTTAGTAGAAGCCTTTTATATGTTACTCTATTATTAAGGATTATCAAAGGAATTACAGCAAGAACCATCTTCCTCTAAGTTGAAAAGTTCATCTCCCATAGCATGTCCTTTAAAATTAATACAATTTCAAGTGCTTTTGTGAAAGCTGAAAAGGATAAGCCTGAAAATAATACTGTATAGCCTCTATTACAGGGTGCATAAAAAAAGTAAACAGGACATGTTTATATCTACTTTCTGTCTAACCAACTTAAGAGATTCTATAGGACCTGAACTAACTCAACTTCGCAATTTTATTGAAAAAACACTGATAAAAGTTAAAGCAACTAAGAAAACCACACAATAAAAACTAGTTTCATACAATAAAAACAACTTGTGTTTAACTTCAAACGCTCTCCCTTGATCTTTGCATTAGAAACATCACACTTCAGTTTAGGTGCTAATGTTGTATTGTCTATCACTTCAGTTAGTGAGCTGCAGCATGCAAATAGATAGTGTCAAATGTGAAACACAGTCTAAGTCTTCTTACTTGGGATGTGATATAAGCAAAGCTGAACTCTGAGAGTACTGGGCAGAGGTCTTTGCACTCGCCTTACAAGACAGCAACCTGAACTCTGCTTTAATTTTCACTAGCAACCATTCACTGCTGCTGCTAAGGATGAATAAGATAACTAGGGAAGAACAAGACCTATGGGAACTGTGCTTAGGCTCTTCCACACCCACATTCCCCTACACAAACAAGGAGAGCATGCTAAGTGCTATATTACTTAATAAAATATCTCAAGGCGTCCCTTTGGTTGTCACCATGCTACAGTGCAGCATGATTCCTCAGACTTTCCTTGGATAACGAGTAATTTCAGTTGTGAAGCTCAGTTCAGACACGTGCAAGCCACCTTCCTCTGAAGCAGCAACCAAACCTTCCCATGGACATCCAAGCCACCATTGCACTCCACCACTGAAGGACAGACACTGACCAAGGTAGTCAGAGCTTTGCTACCCAGCTCCCAAAGGCTGAGGCACCATCGCTGCTGGGGACCCCGCAGAGGTTCCCAGTTCTGCTGCCTTGCTTTGAGCACAGCACCACAAACACGGCACAGAAACTTGAATTCAACAGTGCATTTCTGTATTTATTTATAAAGCCTTTGGCAGAATAATAAGCATGAACATCCAAAGCAGCAAGCCTACGAAATTCTTCAGCAAACATTGAAATTATCAGTACAATGAAGAGCTCAAGATCAGCTGGCACTGCACACCTCTAATGAGCTGTGACACACATTTCAGCAATGACCTACACATCACCGCCACGTCCATATTGTTCAGAAGTCATATAATGAGGCACCTACACTAGATCACAGGATGGTTTATAATGCTTAGGGTAGTGCAATGTCAAATTTAAGTATTTTGCAATTAAGGTGCCTGCTAAATCACTTTAATTCCAATAATCTCTCAAAACATCTTTCCTGCCATTCTCAAAGGAGGACTGACATATTTCCCATCAGCCAGCAAATAAAAAAAATCTCAAAGCTAAAGCAAGACAATGTACCAAAAAGTCAGGGTGATGTAGATAGAAGCACAGAAGACTGCCTTAAAACTGTTCATACCCAAGGCTTGTTCATATCCAAAACTACTACAAATGCTTGCTAAAAGCTTGAGAAAGATAGGTTAACTCTCTCATTTAAGTTCTTGTTGAAAGAATGCAACAGAAAGAAGCCAGATGCCCCAAATCATAGTCCATTACCATAATCGCAAAGCACTCTCATCTGTGATCTTCTGAATTATAAACTTAATAGCACAAGCACTGTTCGAGGGCACCATCCTATGCCCCAAACCACACAGATTTTGATAACAGTAACATTGCTGAACTACAGGCAGTTTTTCTGAGAGCTGTTAAAGAAAAAAGTGTTGCTTGCCACCAAGTTGCATAGTGGTTTCTAAATTATTTTCTTGGGATAACCACACCCCTCCCAAAAGAAAACAAGAAAATCAAACACCATCCAGAACACACTCGAAACTCTAAAAAGACAGCTGAGCTCCTACAAGGATTACAAAATTCCAGATCAGCTGACATTGTACATGTAGGACAAGGTCCTGCTGTCAGATTCACAAACAAGGGGAAGAGCAGGAAAGTGCTGGCTGCTAGAAGGGCATTTAACAAAGCTCATATGCCTCTGTTGCAGGGCCCCTCCAAAAAGGTATCTGGCATGGCCCAGAAATCAATTTATAGAAATACTCGAGCCTGTACTGTTACATGATTGGGTGAAATGGAAAAGGAATGAGGCTATGGCTATGCCTGTAACCTATGTGTTTAGCCTGGGGAAGAAGGGGTTTATTTGTCTGGGGAGTTTCAGGAATGTTTGAATACTTGCTAAAGCAAAAGTTACTGCTGAAAATACCTAGTTTGAAAATGCAGTAGCAGCTGCGTGTTCTATATTACAGTGAAAGCTGACGATATTTTAAATGTAAACCATAATCCCCACAAGTAACTGAGCTCTCTAAATTAAAAAGCTTCAGCACTTGTCTCAGCCAGCAGCGTGTGTATGACTGGTGACTGTGGCTGCTATGGCGAGCACGTGCACACACACACACGCATTGGGATGGTGGGGCAAAAAGAGCTAATAATTGGGTCCTACTGATGCAGTGTATGAACTTTTCCAACCTTGAGCAAGATCTCCACAGGAGATACTCACCGCAGAGCCAGATCCGTGGACTTCTGCACCACAAAAGTAGTGATTCTTTGCTGCTTAACAGAACTCAGAGAGATTAAAACAAAATGCTTCCTCTCTACATGATCCTTTTAACAAAGCAAGGATTTTGCATGTGACAATAGACAGTTAAACCATTTATATCCTCTTTTTATTTCTTTTGGTAAATCAATAGAATTATTTTAATATTAAAAAAACTGTTCTGCTTGTGAAAGCAATGAGTATACCTGCTGTAGACAGCAACTTCTGAGAAATTAACACATGCAATTAATGAACAAGCTATTAGTTGAATATACTCTCCCCTTACAAAAGAACACCAAGGAGATTGTCTTATTTTCTCCTCATACTCCCTTCCCAGTGCAGCATGTAAAAGCCTTCCCTTCACAACAGGGTCAAGAAATCTGCCCTTGAAGAATTTAGTAACCAATACAGTGCACCAGATTTCACAAGAGAATGTACATGGCGTATAAAGCAGCAGCAGATGCACTGCAACCCAACCCTTCCTCGAGCAGGGACATCCATTGCGAACACTCCTATGTCTTGGGAGAAGGAACGTAAGGCACAGCCAGCCTGACCAGAGAGATTCAAAGATTTTGCCTCCCTCAGCATGAGCATGTAGCTCCAGAAGTGCTGAACAACTCTGCTGGTCAGGAAGGTAGGCTGATCTTTTTGGTTTGACAAAGCAGCCTTCTTGTTTCCCCAAACTCATGTGTTTGCAGTTCTTTTACCCTTTAAAGCAAATATTGTTAGAAAAACTCAGTAGCCAAGCCTATAAATTAAAATTACCATTCTAAGATTCTGCATTCCACAATACACAACTGCTAAACGTCAAAGATTTTACTGGAAATAGTCTATCTCCTACAGCTTTTTCTAAGAGTGGGGGGTTTTCTGGGCAAGTGGAGAGGATATGACTACTTCCTGGTAATGTCATCATATCTTTCTGTTAGGGAGCTCCAGCATTAAAAAACTTTATTAAAAACTTGAGAAGGAATAAATGAGATTCACAAAAGCATACTTCACTTTAGCATTCTTCGACTTGTTGCTTTGTATGAAAGGATGAAGGCAATGTAACCAACAAAAGCAAAACTTAGTGGCTACTGGTAAAATTTGTATCTTCACAGAAAAATTAGAAACTGTTTCTGGACTTGTACTGTTTAGTGACATGGCTGGAACTGGAAGAAGGCAAAGAAATCCAGAGTCACGAAGCACCCTTGGGGCATGACTGACAATGGAACCTACATCCCCTTTCACCTTGATACAGTCAACAACTCAAATTAAGAAAAAAAAAATTTTAAAAAATCAAAAAGTGTTATAATTATCCAAATCTCCCCGTCCAAGGTTGCACTTTTGCCTAGTTTAAAATACAAAATACTATTTTTAGTTTTTTAAAGTCCTCTTGATCTCAGGCTACACAGGTTCTGTGTATTTGGAAAGAAAACTTGATAAAACAATGCAAATATTGGCTGCTTTTCTTTTCTGTTATGAAAAATTATTAACTGCTCAGTTGCACTATACAGGAGTTTATACTATTACCATCCTTGTCAATCTTAACTGTCCAAATAGAGGTGGCATTATCAAAAGAGTAAAATATTAATTCAAAGATGTTTTTTGACAAATAAAAAGAAACAGCTCTCCTATTTTTATGACAGTACACCAACTACATTTATACTTACTTTGTGTGTATTACTTAAAAAAAGGAAGCTGTTAACAAAGAGAAAGATAATTGTATTTCTCTTTAAAAAGTTCCCATTAAAAACAGAGAGAAGTTTATGGAAGTGAAGAATTACACGGAACCCATATCAGCAGCAGAGTTTGCCATCTACTAAATTAGCCTGAATTTAATTCAGGCACTGTGATAATAAGACAATCTACCTGCTCAGCTACCATGAGAATGATACTAATGGAATTACCTAGACAATCTGGACACCTAAAATGTATTTTAGTGGCTGTTTCATAGTGAGGTCACCCAGTACTAAAGCCTGATGAACTAATTTTGCTAAGAGATTTCAGCACTCTAATTTACAGGAGATTGTGTCACATGAGGAAAATCTCCTGGGAAACTTGGCCCTAGGAAAGAGAATGTCAGTAAGTGAAGATTGCTAAAGCTGTGCAACTGGAAGCTCAAGGCACCATGCTGACAACACAAACAGTGAAGCATACATAGTACAAACCATATTAAAAGACCTAAAAATTGCATCATGATGGCCAGTAGATAGTTTTAACATGTTAACTCTCAAATCACAAAGGCAGGCTAACATGCTACCTCAGCCTTCTTCAGTAGTTGTAGAAATCCAGATGACACTGGCGTTAAGCACTACAACTGGGATGGTCTGAAGGTTTTTCAGAATGGCTCCAGGAAGTCAATATGCAAAACAAAAAAGGAAGAAAGCTAGCAAGATAACACAAAAACCCCACCAGTTTGCTTTAGTTGTTAGAGGACATTTTTAAAAGTCACAGGGAAAAAAAATTAGAAAAGCTGTAGGAAATAACTTTAAAAAAAAAAAGTCTGACAGAATCAGGGGACACCTGTAACTAATGAGAAAATGCAGGCAAGCTAGAGAGGAAGATCAGGTCAGAAATGCCAGATATGATGGAAGAACTGTATGATGTGACAGTGGAGGCCCTGGAGACAACAGACAAAGACAGAAAAAGGAGAGAAAGAGACAGTGCTCAAGAGATGGTGCCGAGAGAGAGAAAAGAGCAGGTTTTCTAGCAGAGAGAGGGAGGGGAGAAAAATCTAAGGACCCAGGGAGAGCCAACATATAAGAACCCAAAACTGTTTGCCAAGCCTATTTACACTGATTTAGTCATGCAGAGTTGACAGCTCTCAAACTAGGAGCATAGTGGGGAGGGAACAGTGAAGATAAGAACAGGCAAGAAGGTAGATTGGAGATTGCTTAAGTTTTTGAAAGAGCTTTTGCTAAAGCAGTTTAAAAGAAAGGTGGCCACCATATGCAGCAGAGATCTTGTGAAGGATGAAAGGAAGAAAGAACGAAGCTACAGATCATGCTGATGCCAAACAGACAATGAACATTGAGAAAGCAGCCTCAGAAAAACTAGAGAAAACAGTAAATCCAAAAGAGAGGGATAAGAAAGGCCACCCAAGAACATAAGGAATCAAAGTACTAAAGAACAGCAGATTAGAGGACAGAAAAGAGACTGTAGATCAGTGGCCAGACGCAGAGAAATCTCATTTTATAATCTGTGTAGCCTGAAGGGCAAACAGGCAACACAGAGCCAGAAAAAAAAAAGTATAGTTATAATACTGTACAAGAAGGAATCAAAGTACCATTAAGAATGTCCATGAAACAGTCATGCCACAAGTTCCAATGCAAAATAATTAAAAATTTGTTTTAAAAAGGAGTCAGGGCTATCATAAGGAAAAGTAAAGCAGTATTAATTCACTCTCCACATATAAATTTTTTTTTAATGGGGAAGCATCACACTTTCAGCTCATCTTCTGGACTTCAAATACTCTTGATTTTCTTCACAGACAGTACAGCATGTCAGCAGAAGTCATACAGGTACTCAGAATTTAAACAGCACTAAAACTTACATTAGAATAACAGATACACTGCACTTCATTATATTTCACTACACTTTTCAGCACGAAGGAAACCCAACTGTTTAATCAACATTGGGCAAAAAACAAAAACAAACCAACAAATTTCCCTCCACTAAATCCACAAAGAAACAAACCCATCACGAACCAGACGAATTTCTAGCCCTAAAACTGCCCGTGCTCAGCTCTTACTGTGGAGATTCCAGCTTTGGAGAGAAAGAAGGGTTGTTCAGCATAGAGTCAGGAAGTCCCACAATTAAAGAAGGAAGAGGACATACTTCAGCTTCAGAGAAGTTAGCATTTGCAGCAAAGCAGATGAAATGCAAGCATTTCTCACTAGCAAAAATGAAACAGAAATATATTAAAGTATGAAAATAAGCAGGACCACTATATAAAAAAAAAAGCTTAAGGGAACAACTGTAATATGAAGCCCATTAGATGAGTCTTGAGCATTTGAAGGAGAGGATTAGGAATCAGAGGACTACATACTGCTGGTTTCATTAAGAAATGTTACCTCCTCATACATAACAAAAGCAGGGGAAAAAAAAATCAAAATACTCAAGACAGAGGAAAGCCCACTTTTAAGCAACAAGTGTTTACAGGATTTAAGCAGTAACCACAAAGAAGTACTATTGATAGAACTCAAAAGCCTCAAAGTGGAGCAATTCTACCACCCTTGCTGTTACAGGGAGCATCATGAACTGTCCATTAGCAGAAAGAAATCCTCAGTGTGAGCAAAGGTCTCTGTATCAGGCCTCTCCTGAATCATGATGCTTATACCCCCAAATAATGTGAAATATTGACTCAGTTGTAATTTAAAAATAAGTAATTTAAATGACAAACATAAGAGCACACAGAAAAGGATTTAAAGATGCTGGCAACAGCTACAGGTCTGTGCTGCTAAAGCTCATAGCTGTAACACTCTGTGTGTGATACAATGGATCTTACCAAGGAAGCAGAGAAAAGCAGCTGAAGGTCTTGATTCCGGCATGCAAACAAGCTGAATGAAGAAACATAACTCCACTTCCTTACCCACCCCTACACTGCTGAGAGTTTTACAACAGCTGTTTAGCAACAGGTGTAGTGCATTAGAGCATTTTAGAAAAAGCAAACTAATCACCCACTGGACTGTTGGTTTTGTAAATAATTTATCAAATTGCTTGTTTTTCTTTTTATACACAATAACACACAAACCAAAAGCTAATTCCACCTCAAACTTTTTTCTACAAAACTTGTTTCCACAAAGTCCCTAATGCAGACACCAAGAGCTGTGTGTGCACCACTACGTGTGGCTGAGTTCACACTGACCTGTCTCATACGTTCAGTTGCCTCACAAGTGATGAAAGACTTCCTACTATAATCAATCCAGTGTGACTGCAGGCTACCACCAAAGGGATGGTTCCACTCCCACATTTTCCTCCCACAAGCAGCAGTAGATTTCCAGCCCCTCCCTCATGTGGGATGTGGACACCACACAATCATCGTATGACTCAGTTCAGTTCCCCTGCACGACAGAAGACTCCCCTTCTGCTGAATTCTGAGGAGGACAGCTTCCCATCAGACCAGCTTGAACCAGTGTTTCTCCTTCCTGCTGCCACACCACCACTAGAGTTTATACAGAGGGACAGGCAAGGCAAACAAGAAGAGTGGTAGCAGAAACAAGCAGTGCAGCCCCTTTCACCAGGAACCAGCAGTTACTCCAAGCCAGGTGAAATAAGAAATTACTCTGAAATACAGGTGCAAATCTCTGTCCAAACATACCTGCCTGTAACGCCAGGATCTGCACAATGAGTCACAGCTAAGTGCAGTATTAACACTCTTTACTTGCAGTCTCCCACTGCAACTTCTTTCCTCACTCCTTTTCTTGAGTAACAAATCAGTTTTCAAATGCTGGCTTCACTTTACACTGTGTAGTTAATAGCAACATCAAACAAAAACCATTGATGACATGAAAACATCTGTAAAACAAATTCAAAAAGAGAGGTTTTAGTTTGTATTTATTTGTCTACCTCTGTCCAATTTCTACTCTGAAGCAAACACACTTATATGTGCTGCATGGATAATCTGGCACTGTGTCCTGGCTGTTGAAGTTTGCTTTTATTCCCTAGTTAAAAAATGACAAACAATTATTTACAATTGTGGAGAACTTCTATGCTATCTTATGAACAGAATGTACAACCTAGACCGAGTGTTCCTATCACTGTTGTCACAGTGAAGTGAGAAAACTCATCTTTTCCCTATAATATGGAAGTAGGAGCCATGTAGGAGCACGTTAAGTGCTGTGAAGGCCTGTCCAGAGATGAGCAGAATTATCTGTGCAGAATGACCTGTCCAGAATTACCTCAGAGATGCAGTGGAAGACCAATGAGAAAATACAGGCCACCCACAAACCAGAATCCAAACCTCCGCAAAGAGCAGGACCAGCATGCAAGAGACACAGCTGGACACAACAATAAGATCTAGCTGTTCCTCACAGAAAAAGAATCTATATGTGCACTGGAAATTGACACTACAAGCCTGTGAACATCCTCTGTCTGTCTGTGTTGCCATTCTTACACAGGAACATATTTGGGTTGAAAAAATGCAGCCTCTTTTGAAAGGCTGTTTAGTGTCACTGCAAACATCTGCTGCATATATTACTCCCTGTAGGAATAAGCCTCCTACAGGAACCTAAAATCACTGGATGAGCCAGAATAGCTCCAGTACAAAACACATGCAGAGGATAACCCCCTTGCCTCCTTGCTACTTTGGGGCTGTGGGGTTCAAATGGAACCACCCTGGCGCTTAGGGACAGCCTCGGCATGAATATATATATTTTTATGTATATATATATATATATGTACAATATATATAAGCACACTAGGACCTGCTATTAATACCTAACTGCCAAAGTCCCAAAAAAGTTAATTTGTGGCTAATTGTTCCACATTCCTTATTGCTCTCTTTCCAACCTTTTCCACTCCTGTATTATGCCGCTCCTAAGCCAAGTACTCCCACCACCATCTTTCAAACCTCTCTTCTGTATTTGTGCTGTCCTGAATTCTCAGAGAATCCTCTTTCTCTTTCATACAGTTGACATGTACAGCATCTACTCTAATATTGAAGTATTTGACACCAGAACTTCATCTTGTAAGGTGCTTTTCTACGTAACAACTGTTCAAAGGTGAAAATAGAAGCCGCATTTTTTTTAACTTAAAGTTATTTTTCAGTCCCTGATATACAGAGCAACTGCAACATACAGCCAAGGTGAGTATGGTCTCCTCAGGCAAAGCTCCAGAGTCAGGGCGAGCCTGTCCTGATCCTAACCTGGAATTCCCAACTTGATGGCCTGCCATGTGTGCCATCCCCCAGCACCCAGGGAGCAGGATGTGGCTCCTGGCATTAATTCCCTTATTCACACGCAGGTAAATCAATATGAACTTTAAGTACCTTACATTTACCCCTCATTCTTGGGGCCATCTAGTACTGTGTCCATCCTACACATGACTTTTTATTCACAAGCCTTAAATACCCTTGGCCTTGCCCCAACTTTTTTTCAGTGTTACAGGCTGAAAACTCCTACTTTGTTTCAGTGGCATAGTTCCCTGCTGTCAGCATAGGAAAATGATATAAACAGTTTGAAAACTGATCATTAATAGCCCCTAATGCAAACAGCACTTTTCATCTCCTGCAAATATTAATTAGTGTATTTGGGGATGCCAGCAAAATTTGGGATTCCTAAGACTGTATTTTGACATTTTCCCAAAGCTGTAGGCTTCAAGAGAGAGGGCACAGTGAACTTCCATGTTCTCCATTGTGCAGGCTGCACTGCCTGCCCTGCCTTGCTATTGTAAGGGTCCTTCAATTCCTATAGATGTCTGTAATTCAGTTCTCCATTAGTTCACCAACTGCCATACCTTCCAGTGTAATCAGCATCACTCCAACCTCCACTTTCTTTCTTGGATTTCTCAGTCCCATTAATCTGAAAACAGATGAGAAAGAGAGTTAATACTGACACTGGGAGCATCATATTAAAGATATCTTTGGTCTCCATTTGCTTATTGAAACAAGTGACAGCTTGCTTAGACCTTGCTAGTCACCTTCTCAGATCATCTTTTAATGATCCAGTGCCAAATCCATTTTACTTGACAATTTTATTTGCCCTGAGAT
Organism: Cnemophilus loriae; assembly: GCA_013397755.1. Taxonomy (NCBI): domain Eukaryota; kingdom Metazoa; phylum Chordata; class Aves; order Passeriformes; family Corvidae; genus Cnemophilus; species Cnemophilus loriae. The sequence goes on along the minus strand of VZTF01000268.1, from coordinate 1,858,681 downwards.
GCTGATCAGTCAGCAGGCAAACCCGACCAGCAGTATTACCCCTGGTGTGCTGTGGGAGTACAGACATAAGTAATTTTATAGAAGCCTGTGCAGATGTGGCAGTGGCGGTCCAGCCCCAATACTTGTCTCTGTTCCCCGTGTGGAAGAAATTTCTGATAAAAGAATAAAATATATAGACATTAAAAAAAAGTCTTGAATTTGACTTGTTTTGGATAAAATCATTGAGACCCTGGGCTGGGGTCCCAGCAGTCAGCACACCAGCTGAGGGAGCTCTGTAAGAAGCAGGTTGTTCCCCATTCTCCTTCTAGGCCATTAGCTATTCCTTTGATTAGTTTGCCTTCATCCCTCGGGGCCCTTCCCTGTACATAATGTGCCCTACGTTGTATTACTCTTAGCTCAGTTTTCAGAGCACTGTAGAACACATTTTTCACTCTGGGCTGGTCCAATATGAACTCATTTACTTCAGATCTCTTTTTCTTCCCCTGATCATTGGAAATAAAATATCACAAGTAACCTAGTGTTTTTTGGCTTCACCCAAATCTTCAAAAGCTGTGGAAAATCCTAATATCATGGAGATGGGTGAGAATTACACCCCAAGCACCCGCAGAAATCAAATGTATGATTACATCCTTTGCAGTTCTGGGCTCCAAATTAGCCTGTCAGGTTTGCATGTAGTGCTTCTGCTGACTTCAGTGGGAATTGCACATATGAAACTAACAGAATAATCAGGCCCTGAAAATTTGAGCTTGTGTCCCCAAGCATAGCTACTACATTTTTAACTGATTCAGTGTGAGATGCATCTGTGACCCCAGAGCAACAGCAACAGCTGGGAGTATGTGCTGGCACCCAGAAAGCTAGTGCTGCCTTTCCACATGGGATATACTGCACTCTCCAACCTGCCCTGCTTGTATTTAAAGCACAAACTTAGCTATAATATAAAGGAAGTCTTTCTGTTACCATGACATTGAGCAAGAAAATAAACATTACGCTCCCTAGAAAATGAAAAAGAAGGTATCGGAGCATTTTAGCAAGTCTAATGGCAGAACATGGAGCCATCGCAGCACAGTGTAGAAGACAAATGAAAATGTTGATTTTGATAGTTTGAAATGAGAGAGGAAAATAATTAAATAATCTGCGTACAGAAAATTACACACTTCAGATACTCTTTGTTCCAACCAAGCATTAGAAAAGTGCTATTTTTATTTTCATTGTAATCTTAATGTTTTTGAAAAGCTGTTTCATTTTTTCCTGAATTCCTGAGCTAAAGGATAGGATTAGGTGTAAAACTCACTAGGTACTTCCTAGAAGATTAAGAAATTAGATTATTTAAATAAAACAAAGCAAAAAAAAAAAAACAACCCAAACAAAACAAAAAAACCTGCAAAACACTAGGAGTTTTAGCTATTATCTATAAGATATTGCATTATTTCTGAAAGAAATATGTATTCAAGTATTTTATACCTGATACTGATGGTTCGGCATGCCAATTAGTCAAATTCAGGCTGACTAGCCACTTAGGAAAGCAAAAGGTTATATAGATTACGACATCTGAAAATGAAGGGTACATAACCAGTTAGCATTGCACAAGCACACAGAAGCTGGCAAGAAGAAAATACAACAGATCATCAAAAGAAAAACAAAATAATAACAGCATTTCAGATATACACTTTCAATCAAGTTTCCAGGATACGTATCTTATAGCCTTTTTTGTTAAAGCAGATAAAATTGTTGATTTAATATTCAAATTCCAGTCTTTATTTCTGTACTTGAAGTTCTCTTTTTAACAGACGGTAGAGAACTTCCAATGATAATTCCATAGAAATCACTTCATTCAAAAGATACAGGAGTTACACTGACTGCTGGGCTCAGAAATGTTGCACCTCTCTCTCTTATGTGCATCTCTCTTTAGGACAGCAGTGAAATCCTAATTCAATATGTGCACCTTTAAGTAACTGACCTTGCACTGGGATATTACTCAAATACATCATGCACGTAAGTCCCCTTTTGCACTGTTTTAATTTTGATTGAAATAAGATGCCTCCCTAAAAAAAAAAAGTGAAAACATTTCTTCCTTTCAGTTTGGAGTACACCTGTAATACTGATGTGTTGGCCCGTTTGTTATGTTATACTTGGCACAGACGTGGGGGCTTCTTTGCCCTCATTTGACAAAAGAACCAACCCCCCTGCTACAGACAGGAGCCAGGCATGGTATTTGCAGCAAGTCCATTTCCCACTTGCTCTGCCCAATTCAATGAAGTAAAATCAGGACCACCCAACTTAATGTTAATAATTTATTTCATGAAGTTGTCCATTTTAGAGCTGAATTAGTGAAATGCAACTGAACTGAGCCAAAGGCTCGGACTGGGCTGCCATTTTGACATTCTCATCAGGGAAATGATGCTGTAAACACCCATACTTGATTCACATGCATGGTCTCTTGGTTGCCTACAGTAATGCCCATCTGTTCAGATGGCATCATGCCCACTCAAGTTGCTCAAGGGAATACATGCTGGGCAGTGATTGGCTTAGGTAAGTATTTTTCAAACTGGGTCGGTGTCGACCTCCTTTTGGGAAGGCCCAAGAGGAAAAGGAAACAAAAAGAATTTTCATTTTTTATTTTAATGGATTGTTTTCATTTAACATTCAGCAAAAACACTGTCATCTATAAAACATTCAGTAGATGGTTTTGCTAATTCCTTGGTACCTGTGACCCCAGCAAGGAAGCATAAATTCAACTGTATTCTCATTTTTTAAATAAATGAGTTTAACCTGTTATAAAGTCACAGTCCATGTAGCATTAAGACCATCTCATCTGCAGAAAAGAAACCTGTCTCAGCAGGCATCGTCACATTCTGACAATTGAACTAATTTCTTCTCTTGAACATTGGTCAACACTCAAAACTGAATTCACAGGTATTATAGCTTGAATTTTGTGGGCAGGGTGGTGAGCAACACTACGTTGAAAACTATAAATAAGATCAAATCTATGTCATTGTAAAAATATGCAATTCCAAAATATACAACAAACACAAAAATGCAAAAAGATGCAGATGAATGATGCGCAGTATCATGAAAGGATTAACCCCTTTTGGTTCCCAAGGTAGAATAATTTTCAAATATAGCCTTTTACTTTTCCAAAGCTGAAGGAGTAAAGCGAAGCTTTAGTGAAGTGCATTGTACAGTGAAGCCATTGTCTGTCACTTTGCTTTATCAAACAAAAAGGTGTGGGGGGGAACATGTCATGCTTTCTTCCTGCAAATAAACTGTGGGGTTTTCTATTTAAGAGAAAGCTACCATTAATACAAAAAAAAAAAAAAAAAAAAAAAAAAAAAAAAGAAAAAAAAGGAAAAAAGATGAAAATAATCCAGCTCCTTTTCATTTGGGAGACAAAAGCCTTTCAGTGCTGCGTCCATGCGCTCTTGACTACTGTTTTGACACTGTGTCAAGATGCTCCCGCTCTGCTCCAGGTCTCAGATCACAGTTGGAGTGTCTTGATACAGTGTTGAATCAGTAGTGTCAGCAAGTCTCAGAGCAGAGTCAAAGAGCCTCAATGTAGCCTCTGAGCAGGTAGAGTCAGAGAGACCTTTCCCCTAAACTGAAGTAGGCAGAGGGTGCTCATTTTTTTTTTTTTTGCAATTGTTTGTTTTAACACATTTCGACCCAGCTGCACCAGGCTCATGCTTCTAATTAATAGTCTGCCTTGCAGTAAGGGATCAGAGCTAACTCTCCTAACCCTGAAGAGCTGTTAAAAAGCAGAATGGAATAATGTTAATATTTTCTTGAAAGAGAAAGCCTAGGCACAGGAACTGAGGCTCTGGGCTTCCTCGGAGCAGCTGGCACCATGGAGGAAATTTGCTGAGAGGCTCAGAGCCTGCTTTGGCAGCGCCCTGTTCTGCTGTGGCATAGCCCTGCTGTGCTCCTGATGCACCATCCTCTGCTTCTCAGACTCAGATGGACACACGATGTCCTCTGCTTCTATCTGCAGGCCCAAGCTTCTGCAACATCCATGGCAGCCTTCTCAACAATGTCAACGGGGGCACAATTTTTCTCACCATTTTGTAAAAAAATAATTATTAAAATAAAAATATTTTTAAGGCTGAACACGCGAAGGATTCCTGGGCTTCCTCCTAGGAAAGAGAACAAAAGTGCACAGATCCCATGACTGCAAACACTGTTGCCTGAATTACCCTGTCTGGGAGGACCAAGGCCCAGCTAAGATAACAGTCTCTAAAGCACTGACTGCCAAGCACTGTACCAGGCATCACGTTTTGGGATGAGATGGATGCCAGTCCCCAAGAAGGTATTTGAAAAGGAATGAAAAAAGACCAGGTTTTAAAAAGAAATTAACTAGACTGGATTAGAAGAGGCTGGATTAGAAAATGTAAATGGGTCAAAGCAACTTTCCTGTAGCTTTACATCTGAATATGTAATCCAGTCAATTTTGTGTGCTAACACCAGGGGGGCACACAGATTAATGTATATAGTTTAGGTCAAATGACCACTGCAGAGTGAGATGAATGCATTCTTCTCACAATTGAGCCAAATTTATCCCTGATATAAGTGCAGTGATTTCACTGAACTTTTAGCAGAGCTTTATTTGCTCATTTCTATGGCCAGTAACCTCTCAGTAACTTGTTGCTTATGTGTACCACCCCCACACGCAAAGATGTCTCCAATTTCTCATTAGTTTCTTCTTCCTTGTGACTATTGCACTGTTCTTTACGTAAAATGTTATTCAAGTACAGGTAAAAATATTTACACAACAAAGAAATAAATGCTCAAGACCATAGCTAACAAAAAATTTCAAAGTCGTGTTTCAAATTCTGGTTTTGAAAATTGTGTAACAAAATGGCATTAGAGTCTTCAAGTCAACAGAAAATAGAGCAAAAGGAGAGGTGGGAACAGGGTCTTACCTCCCCACAGAAAGATGAAGCTCAGTCAGTGTTTGCTATGTGCCTTGAGATCCTTGCAGGAAGGTATTATTTCAGGTGCAAAGTATTTCTATGGGAAACAAAACTGACTGCTGTGGTGACTTTTTTGCAGGCACTTTCACAGCAAGTGGCAGCCGGAGTCTCCCTCTCCTGTGCCCGGGCTGCCCCTGCGGGGCTGTCACACCCTCCCAGCTGCAGAGGAGCTTCTGACCCATCCTGACCATTTGCTCTCACCCTCTGCAATGGGTACGGCTGCCCCACCGCCCTCCCAGCTGTCTCTGGAGGTAAAAGAGAAATTAAAGATTGTACCATCCAGGCGCAAATTAAAATCTTTACTGGGAGAAACCTGGTAGAAAGTCTCAGAAGAGAATGAATTATGTATTTGAACACTTAAGATTTCCTTGCCTTTATTACAGCATGGGGTCTGAACTCTGCTTTCTTCCCTGCACTTTATTACATGGTTAGAAGTCCCGCAGTAGGAAACTTGCAGTTTGAATTTTGAAGCACCTATAGTGTCATACTTTTTATTTTAATATTTGTCACCAACAGTGCCGACAGATAAAAAGTGCTGGCTCCCCACAGCATGATATGCGGGATTTTCAATAGAGCTACACAATTGCTTTTGCTAAGTGCTTGCGGGGCTCACAGTGCCAAATCCCGCAAATTGCTGCATTCAGGCCACTTTGCAGTGCTGTGCTAAGGCAAGTGATATTAAAAGTTAGTTGGGACATGTGCCTAAATGGCTGATTTCTTTTTAAAATCCTAAACAATTGTCTGAAGACATTTCTGTAACACAATTCAATAATTGTAGCACTTAGGAGATGGTCAAAACTTTTCGTATCACTTGCAATTTATTCTGTGCTTTGCATAGAGTTTTAGGGGAAGAAAAATCCTTTTTCCAGCCCCAAAATTTGCTGCCCGAGGAAGTCCCAGAAGCAATGTCACCAAGCATGGTGACACTCTTTTTATGGATTACTACTTCCTCTTCTTCTCCCTTATTGCCTTTAACTTGTTTTTACCCTTAATTTATGAGTATATTGTTGTTCATATCCCAGCACCAGGTCAGTATTATGGTGTAAATTATTTCATGTGCACAGCAATGCTAAATGTATAATAATCAGTTACACCTGATGTATCAGGGGAGAATTTTGTATCTCCTGTCTTATTCACAGGTCAATTAAAAAGCTGATTAAACCCAAAAAGTCTATGATGATAATTGTTGGAAATAGACTGGGATGATAATTGGTTTAATGACTGCTAAAGGAGTCATTGGGATGTGTGTCTCTCAAGGAGCCTGAATGGCACTTTAAGAGCTAGATTCATCCTGGGTGTTGGTTGTTGACTTTAATGGTATTACTCAAAAATCTGTTTTGGATCAACTTACAAAATATTGCAGACAAGACAAATAATTTTTAAAGGATGTCTCTGCTGAGCTTTGGTGCCTCCCTTGAACTACCCTATTCAATGTCAACTCCTCCAGTACAAATTCTGCCTGTACAGCTTGAAGTAGCTCTATAAGGTGGGAATTCACTGAAGGTTTTATGTTTTTATACATTTTTTTCTAGCTTAGCAGGAAACAAATTCTATATAATAACTAGAAAATGTAGGCCGAGACCATCCTCTGCACAGGAAATTTCACTCAGAGGGTTGGACACCCAGTGAGGTCCTATTCACAGACGTCTCTTTGTATTTTTCTGCCTGGAACCAAAGAAGGGGATTCATGCCAAAACCCTGCAGGATATGGAAATCTATCGGCTGTTCTGTGCCTCTGCATCTTTCAAAGTGGCTTCTGATTTGGGGAGCCCTAAATTAAGATCCATGGGCTTGGGGAGAGGGGGGTTGGTTTTTTTTTTTTTAATAAGGACTCAAAACCTTCAATTCAAATAGCAGTCAGAAACACTCAGTACCTTTGAAAAACCCCTGACATTTCATTCCTCATACTGAGGACCCAGAACAGCAAAAATTTAGACCAAAATGATTTCTCTGGGTTAGTCAGTATTAGAGAATAGTGCAGAAGTTGGAAACCCCTTGCTGCTGGTTCTCAGTCTACTTGCACTTCCTAGGCTTGAAAAGGTTATAAGGTTATAAATCTTTCAGTGAAAACAATTCCTGCTTCATGCCATCAACATTTCCTAAAGACATCTGTGTAGGGCATCTCTAGAGGAGGCTCCCATTACTAGACCTATGCAGAAGAATAATGAGGAACTTACATCCGGTTTGAAAGACATTAATGAGTCTCTCTTGGATACAAAATATTTGTTCAACACCCTTATGGGCAGAGTAGCACAGAGCTGACTGAGCTGGGGAGCTCTGCCTGAGTAGCATGAACTGATAGGTCTCAGAAAAGGAACCACGCACAGCTCTGCAGAGAAAGTTGGTTTTTCAGGCCCAGTTTACAGCTCTGGTGCTTACACGTGTCCGCAAAGATTGAATGTATATAATTCCAGCATCTACTTCTTTGTTTGTTCCAGTTGGGTTTCACATGCAGTGGGAGCATTCTGGATTCCTCAGTGGTTCTTTCCTAATTTTTTTGTTTCTATTCTCAATAACATTTGGACAAAGACCAGGCAAACAAACCAAAACAAACCACAAAGAACTAAAGATATGTTGACCCTTTTTTCCTCCCTCCTCCCTCCAGCCTTCTCTCTCGCATACAAAAATATTTCAGTGTTTGGGGGTCAGCTTGTTTGAGTTTTTTGCTCTCTCAAAGCTTGGTGTATCATTGAGCTAATGATGCACAGTCAAATATTACCTAAGTTATCCAGATTTCCAAGGGCTCTGATCCTAGTGTGCCTGACATGTGTGAACATTTAATTCCTTGAAGTCAAGGGAATGGTTGTGTACATATTCGCAGTGCAGCACAAAAGAAGATGCACTTTTCTGGCAGTTCCCAGAAAGGAAATGAGGTTGGTGTATAATTTGATGTAACTAGAATTACCCTGTGAAATGAAAAATGGAGGACAGGGATTACTCTGTACTTAACTGGTATTTTATGCTCAATTAGGGTGCTAAAACCCTCAGGAAGAGAAGGGGCATTGGCATTCTTGTTTGCTAGGACAAACACATCTTACCTGCCAGTAAAGGTCACCTCCCTTCCCGAGTGGGATGCCAGGTATACCAGCTTTGTCTTTTCTTAGGCCTTCACAAATGCAGGACTTCACATTCCTTATGTGCTTCTGCCCTTTGTCAGACACTCCTTCTCAAGCCACACCAAACACAGCAGATTCTCCCGTGTCAGACTCACTCCTACCACAGAGCTGCTGTGTGAGCACTGGCAAACTGACAACCTGGTGGGCAGTGCAGGTGCCACTGCTGAGGGAGGGGTATGTAGAAAAAGCAAAGAGATTTGTAATTTGAAAAAAAATAACCCAGCTAGTGAGGGAGCAGATGAGATGTATACATGGCAGAGGGTCACTGAAACTCTGGGTTTATTTAGCAAATAGAACAGGTGGTACAAGCCTACAGCAGCCAGGAAATCATGGACATGACTCCACTCAGCAGAGAGCTTTCCTGGCCCTGTGCTTGCACCCCCACACCCCCTCAGCTTCAGTGCTGAAACTAAAGTGAAAGATGGGATTTTATTTAAAGACTATTGTTCTTGGCATCATCACAGACATGATCAGGCCAGTTAGAGAGAGAGAGGCAAAACTATTTAAAGCTCATGCACTGCATCCACCAGCTCTGCCACAGTCAGGTGTTGCCCACACTCTCCTTTCAGACTATCCACTTTTCTTTCCACTGTCTGTATATGAGACCTCATCCCGACTTCAATCAAGGTTTCATCTTCCAGGTTTCAGTGTTTAAGCATTTGAGGATATACACTGTAATATATAATGACCTTGCATATCTATTAGGAATTATGCTAGTTGATCAGCTCCTCTTAAGCCACAAGACCCTCATGAAGATGAATGTTTCTGGGTCCTGCTTTGCGTGAAACTCTGTCTTTCTAATTAGCAACCCAAATTGTTTCTCCTACCTAGGCTAATGGAAGCTCTTGACCATTTAGCACCATTACAAAAGCATTAGCTGAGCTCATTTGCACACTTCCTTAACCCTCTCTCCATCACAGGCTTACACTGAGATACCTTGTGAATAAACCAGAAAATGTACAGAAGAAGCAATACCTTTTGCAAATGGCATCTCTATTTTATAGCTCTCATGCATAGAAGCCAATTTCTTGAGGAACGGTGCCTATAAATTGCAACTGGAAGAAGATGCACTTATTTATTGCACTGCTTCCAACTAGGAAAAAAAATATGGTTTTTCTCTCTCCCTTTCCTTTAAATTAAAGGCTGGGTGAGGAAGAGCCCAGCACCTCAGGGACACGGCTTCAGCACACGCAGCTTGGAGGGCTTGTTTGTTTGCTCATTTATTGCCAGGGAAGGATCACACTGGGGGCTAGGTATCTCTTCCAGTCACGTAAAACTGAAGACACTGATTTTTCTTTTTTTTTTTAAGTTCAAAGCAAGATTTTGGGGCTAAAGGTTTTTTCAAGAGGTGATGCCTCATCTAGCAGGATTTGTCACACAGAGTCCTACCATGCACTCACTAACTCTCTAGTCCCTTCTTTTTGAGGATACCATCAGTGGTGTACAGGGCTTTAAACGCCAACACGTATTTGGGAACATCAGGAGAAGCAAAATCCAGAAAAGCTGGTCTGTATATTCTCCCACAGCTCAGTAACACCCAGCACTGCCTCTCCAACCTGCCAGAGCAGGCTGACTGCACTGTGCTATAAAGACAGACAAAGCAGTTAAGAGCCAAGTGTGGGTAAAACGGTGAAAACGCTGTCACAGCATCCCTTTACCCGGGGGCATTGATGTCCCTAAAGCTCTCAGAAGCAGGATTGAAGAGTGATGTTTCTCACAGGGCAGCTGTGACACCCACAGATGTCACAGGGTGGCAAAACGCCCCCGAGCCCAGCGCTGCCCGAGCCCCTCCCGGCTCTGCCTCTGCCCCGGCAGCCTGGAGCTCGCATCCAGCACGGAGCTCCCCCGCTTTCCGAAAACAAAATGAAAGTTTCGATTTACAAAATGCAAAGAGCTGCACCAAAGCGCCTCAGCGGCGCAGCAGCGTTCCCGCCGTGCGGGGAGGCCGAGGCGCGGCCCGGCGCGCACCGCCCCCGCGGCGACAATGGGGCTGTGTGGGAGCGGCCGCCCGCCGCGGGGACGCAGATGGCCGCGGATGGCAGAAGGACACAGAAGGCAGGGGACAGCCGCGGAGAGCAGCGGGCAGCGCCGCGGGCACGGGCACGGGCACGGGCAGGGCCAGCGGAGCGTGGCCGGATGAGGGGCAGCACGGCACAAGGCTGGCCCCGGCCCTGGCCCCGGCCCCGGCCCTGGCCCCGGCCCCCTCCTGCTGGCACCCACAGGGGAACGCTTCGCTCTTTTCCGCAGAAAAGGGCAATCTCTGATGGTTAAACGGAGCTGGTTCTCAGGGCAGCACAGACCGCGCTCTGGAGCAGCCTGCGTGGTGATCAGTCAATGTCTTGTCTCTCTCTCGGGGTGCTCGGTGTTTCTCATTCGGACACCTCCTGTCTCCCTCTGTCACCTAACCTGCCAAGATGCTCCTTGGTGTTCCTTTTTGTCAGGAAAGTAACAATAATTCACAAATACACAGATCAAAAGGCAAATCCCGGCTTCCATTTGCAGGAGAGGGATCTTACAGTTGTTACGACAACAGCAACATAATAAAAACAGACAAAACTAAGAACAAAGCATTTCACAAGGGGCAAAAATGAGGAGAAAAGAAAAAAGACAAAGCAATGAAGAGCACACCACGCTCCCATTAGCTCCAAAGCCCCGTGGCTGCTGCAGCTCCCACCATCTGGATTTCTGTGGCCGTACGCGGGTTGGGCTCACACACCCTCAGCCAGGACAGCGCTTGCAGGGGCCGTTCATGCCCTGGCTGATCTGTGACAACATTGCACAGGGACATGGTACCCCTGCCCTCTGCATGTCTGTCGAACCTAGATGATGCTTCTGGAGGAGAGGAGATTGCAGAAACCTCCCTGATTTAGGGTGTAGGCCAAAACACAGAGACTGCTCACGCAGACCAGGAGAAAAGCCTGCACAGTTCATACCAGAGAGCGATTTACACATTAAGAGCCAGACAAACGCACCAAACCCCAGTCTAATCTTAGACATTGGTAGGATAAAGTGACTTGTACACTTGGGACATGGGATGTGCAGATTTACAGCGCAGAACTTTCATCAACTCCTCTGGGAGGGCAGTAAGGTTGTGGAGGGACACCCCCCTCAGCTCCCTGACTTTTCCCTGCTCAGTAGGGTGATCTTGCCCAATCCACTCAAAGATGTTCCAGCACGAAGTGATCAGTTGCTCACTCCCTCAAATGGTCCTCAAGCTTCTTTTCTCTGCCTTTCTTCTGGGAGGCAATTGGCTAAACACTTGCTTTTTCCAAAATTTTAAGATACATGACTGAAGGTGGTGATCCCTTGCTAAAGGTGACCAGACAAGAATGATCAGACAAGAACATACACAAGCATTGAATCAAACACAAATGTGTAAAGCTGCCTACATAGACAATAGGTGCTGATTGCTACTTCTTGACTAAGTATTTCAATGTTCTTTGGATGTGTGGGTATGTAGTGAAGCTAAATGCAAAGATCGTTCAGTGCATGAGGGCCGGTAGAGTAGACTGCTACAAATACAAGTCCTTTGTTAATCTATTGTTTATATGAATTTATAGTTCAGTATTTTTCTAAACCTGAAGATATTAAACTGTCTGTATGACATTTCATTACAGATTTAGAATTATTCATGATCTCCAACATGGTACTGGTCCTAATGCCATGGATCATAAAGTGACATTTTGCCTAAAGCCCATCCTCAGCCAGAATTTCAGCAATTCTGGTTTGCACTTACCTGTGAGTGATCCATGTCGCCCACACCTTGAACAGCCTGTGCCAGCCCCTGTCTGCACCACCACTACCTGGGAGCTGCAAGTTACACAGACAGGCATGGAAACATCACAGGGATTGTGGAAAGGCTCTCCAGCCTGTTTTCAATGTGTCATAGCTATTGAAATATAGCTGCCTTTGGAGCCAGCATTTCTGACTGTTTTCCAAGTGCCTTCAGCAGCACTTCTTGGCCACTAAGAAAAAGGGGGTGAAACCTCAGACATGTACCAGAAGCTGTGATATTATCTTTTCTGCACCTGCAGTTAGGCTCTGTTTTCCCTAGGAGCTTTTAACGGATACAGGAACTATATACTACCCTGGCAAAGCACTCCCTGGTGTGATTGCAGCTATGGCAGCAAAGCTGTTTTGTACCAGTGCAGGGCTGCTCTGCTCCTGCTCCAAGGTGGGACCAGCAGCACAGGAAGCGCCAGACAAAGGCCCCACGTTGTGCTACAGAGCTCTTCCCCACAGAGCCCTGCCTGGCACAGCCCTGCCTGGGGAGGCTCAGGCCTTGGAAAACGGGGTCAGACACCAGTCCTGCACCCTGGCATTGGCTAAGGATCACCTCTGTGAGCTGCAGGTGTCCAGTGTGCCACAGATGCAGCTTCATGGCAGGAACAGAAGAGTGGGTGGCTCTCCCTCTGCTTCTTTGCAGTAGCTTTCACCCTCACACCCCAAACTGGATGTCTTTGGCCCCTAAGAAAGCAATTATCAAGACAGCATCATCCCTTGCCATGTAATGATGACTGTTCATACGGGCCTGGTTATCTCAAAAATACCACAAAATAACCCAGCAGATTTGTGGCAAGCATCTCGTCACATTTGCACATTTTGTCTTAGGAAATAAATATTTTTAAGAAGTGGCATTGGTCCATTGGTGTTCAAACGTTACCCAAATTCTGTAAGAGCAGAAGAGGACCACAGCTCATTTTTCCCAGCCCTGAGGGCACAGTCCAGCCTCTCCCTCCAACCTGACTTGGGCTGCTCATGAGTGAAGCTCATATGCCAAAAGGGATGAAGAAGATGGAGCAGGACCACAGTGCTCACTCATGCTTTGGAGCCTCTTACCTTTTAAAGACCAGGTGGAAAACCAAACTATTCCTTTCTGCTACCCCTGCCCATGGCATGGTCAGGGTTTGGGGCAGATGAAACATGAGCTTAGACACTGCTTGGTACTGCTGGGCTGAGCAGGACCCCAGCAGCCTGACCCATGCCCATATTTCCACTAACATGGGGAATATATGGAGCTCCAAACAGGATCCCCACATGAGGAGTTCCCCATCTCAGCACAGTGACTGTGCACCTACTTTTAACTAGTCAGCAAGGAGATGCTCAGACACAGGCATATGCTTCAGTACTGCACTAGTAAGGCAGCTCTCCAAGTTGCATGGAAACATCAGTTCAACTCTTAGGATTCGCAATACAAAACCTTTTCCTGAAAATAGAAATCTACAGCTTATTCATTTCTGAAGGCTTGCCCAGAAGTGATCTAGCATCATTTCAAACCAGTGTCAGGCAAAGAGCCTCCTTTTTCAGTATCTCCATTGTAAGAACCCGCTACCTTTCTTTTAGCACAGAGAAGATGGCACAAGAGCTCTTTCCACAGCAGCTGCTGTACATTCCCAGCTTTTCTTGCAAGGGCATGTCTATGAGCCTGTACTGCAAGACACTTTTCCATTTCCCATCTTAAAGTAGTACAACTGAGTTAGGAACATGCTTATTTTATGAACAGGAATAATGAATTGGTGATTTCATTAACTAATTTTTCAGCCCATAAACATCTGTGATGTGGTTTACAGAGAAATAATCAGGTTGAAAGTTAACACTCTTTTCTGGAAATGGATCATTTTAGTACAATGATTTTGATGTAGAAACAGAGAGCTAAGAATAATCTAGATGCAAACAACTGTCCTCTTTAGAATTTAGAAAAGTCATTCCTAATTTTGTTATATTAGGGTTCATAAATTTAACACAAGCCACATTTTGAGCCTGAACTCTTTCTGACTGTCCATGCGATGCTATTTCGGCAGAATAAAAAACATCTATCATTTGTCTCAAATGGGACATTGTTTCTCTTTTTTTTTTTTTGAGGAAGTTGTAACTTTTCTTAAGTTAGGACTGCTCTGGTAGTTCCTGCTGTAAAGACGACCCTACTTCAGCTGTGCCTGAAGTTGTGCTTCAATTGTAGCCTTCCCTTACTGTCCTGAAGGAACCATGTGTGCGCAGCAAGACTATCAACATCAGCAGGGATCTAAATTGTTGAAAACATGGGCTGCAGTGTCAATGAGCTCTGCCACCCTTGCACTGGTAAAAAAGCTCACTATATAAACTAATTTAGGCCTTGACTATATGTCCGTGAAAACATATTTCCTACAAAACATCACTTACATGCTCCAAGCCCAGACACGGCCCAATGACAACCAGTTGTGCTCTAGTTCAGTGCAGTGATTTTGAAAGGCTCTGACTGTGCATGTTCCCATGCCACAGTCTTGCAAAGCCTTGTACTTTGTGGGAATGGATAACCACATCATTTCAGCTGTCACAGCTGCTGGATATCTTTCATGATGATTATGATTCATTCAAGCAGGAGACACCATGAGAACTGCATCATTCTAACTTTCCAGAGGTGTCCATGGTCCTTAAAATGACTGTTTCTCTGACTAGAGATATAACTTACCTCATAACCATAAGGTAAGTTTAAAAAGAGTAGAAGAAAGCCTGGTAATAGGTTCTGTTAGGTTGCCTGATGGGAGTTTCCAGTGTCAGAAGTATGGCACTTACACAGAGCTACAATACCTGAGGGTCTAGAGGTCCACGTGGTTAAAATATGCAGCCTCCTACCACGGTCTGCAAGGCCTGATCCAATATCTGTGCATTTGTATACAATGCAGAAACTTTTTTGTATTGAAACAAAGAAGCACAGAGATATGGTCAATGCAGCTATAGGTCAGGTCCCTCCATTCTTGCTGAAAAAATTAAAAATTAACAAGTATTATAAGCTAGCAATACCTTTTCAGAGTACATTTTCTTACCTCACCTCAACCTACCGTGGAGCCAGGGAGGTACATCCAGAAGCAAACACAATGCCAGACGCAGAACCATGGATTTTGCTTTCTCCCAGTCTTCCCTCCTCCTGGGCAGCAGAGTGCTCTGTGCCATCAGGTGAGCAATCACTGAGATTCAGCCACCCCAGCAGCAGCAGCAGCAGCAGCAGCAGCAATGCAGGGGCCACTGACAGACAGACAAGCTCTGACGCTAAGCTCATGTATTCCCTTTATTGAACTGTACTAGTTATTGCAATCAGATTAAGTCACATTTATAAAGCAGACCATCCAGTTGCACTGAAACCGATTATATTCATTACATAGTTTTAATCACTGTCCGGTGAACTGGCAAATCCAATCAAAGCATTAGTCTTTAATTAAAAAATTAAAAAGAAATATTCAGACAATAGCCAAGCAATCACATCACAATGCACAGTTACCTAAAATTGCAATTAAAAAGCAGTTAACAAAAAAGAAAAAAATCACATCTAATCTTTAACTATCAATATAATACAAGAAGCAACAAAGGGCAACAGCATCAAAGCAGATTTATCTAACACTATAAATTCAGTCAGAAGCAGAAGCTCTAAAGTACACTAGCTGAAGCAGGACAATAAAAAATACTGAGCATGGAATACTTTTAATCTCTTCCATTAATATTCATTTCCAGCTGCTTATAATAGCAGCGCCTCATGGCCAAATCATTAGAGTTTTACATCTGGGTTGCAAATGACACTTTGATTGGATGTAATGTTCAAATGGTCCTCCCCACTGTGCCACCGTCAAGTCTTCTGCAGAGAGGTGTCCTGTAGTGCCAGTGGCTCACTGTGCGTGCTGGCTCAATGTGTGGTTCTGGAAAGACGAAAAAAGGAGACATGCATGAGGGGCAGAATAATAGAAAGCATGCCCATACCCTCCCACTCAGTACCATTTATGCAGAGCTCAACATAAAAGCTTCTCAATTATTACAAAACAAAATGCAATAAAGAAATAGTACTCATAAGTAACAGCTGCCAATATGACATATTTGCTTTGTTCTGACAGATCTGTTAATGCTGGCATGAACTTCGAAAAAAATGCTACAAGCCAAGTATAGTCATGAAGGCTTCCTTTTTTTTCCCTCCTTTCAATACGTATAAAGAAAATGGTAACTTCATGGGCAAAAGAACTGCCTTTAGGGATTCCCTTCACTGTAACAATTAAAAAAAAATAAAAATCTGAATCGTGAGGGAACCCTTGCCATATTTTACTCTTTTATTCTCACTAGTACTGGGCGCAAGTACTGGCAGCAAGAGACACCAGATTGTGACACACACTTCTCAGTCCAAGAAATACTTCAGCAATAACAGCTGAACCGCCAGCTCAGGCACCGGGGTAATATTCCCAGCAGAAAAAAGACTGGACATGTAACCCAGAAGTTAAATCTCTTTAAAGAATATACTTTTCTCTACACATTTCTTTCAGCAGTTTAGAGTGTCTTTTGTTCCCTTTTTTCCTTTTGGTAGATTTGTAATAGCCTCAATGTCATCACAGTACCTCACATCAGACGATGCTGACCTGTCTTGCCATTTTGTGTAGGAGCCAATAAATCGTGGAGCCAACCCCAGAAGCATATTTTTAGACCAGTACCAATTCACCTACATTTTGTGTTCTGACTAAAACCCCAGTCCTACACATAAGCTTAGCTTTATTTGTATGATTATCCAATTATTTAAGCAACTAGAGAAGTGTTTCATGGTGAGGTTTTCTTGAGCTGAGTCCCCAGCATCCCCAAATATAAAAATTCATTTGTGCTATTTCAAGCCTAGGCAATTTCCCTAGTCTCCATCTGCCTAATAACAGAGCTGGGCAAGTCCGCCAGCTTGAAGAATAAGTTTTTAAACACAAAATGAATTTTGAATCTAATTATTTATTTACAGTGATGAAGCTTCAAAATAAAGTAAGATATTTTAACTTTTCATAAATCATCTGGTCCTTCTACACTATCCACAGCTACATCGTGATCGGATAAAAGAGCAGTCCCCCGCTTTATCCAGAGATGACATCTCCCTCATGGAAATCGCCCATGGAAATAGATGGGCGGCGGGCGATGCGGGGCCGGCGGCGGTGACCCCGTTTGCAGCAGGAGCGTTTCTGGCCCGTGCACTCCCAAACCGCGACCACCAGGTGTCAGAAGTGCTGCTGAGTTCCCAAATCCCGGCCGAAGTTGGGCCGGTGCCGGGGCGGGCATTGGGCTGCGCGGGAAGGGGGCCGGGCCGGCAGCGGCCGCACCACGGATGGAGCCCTTGTGAACGAGATACCAGCTGGGGAAATCATAAAGTCACTACTTCAGCATAGCACTGGCCCTCTCAGCACACCCCTGCCCGTGACAGGGGTGCAGAACCACAAAACAGAAAATCGTGAATTGACAGCTGGAACTGCTTTGCTTTTAGACAATTTAACATCACCGAACACGAAATCCAATGGCTTTTTCCTTTGATATACATAGAAATTTTCCTGGCCTTAAGAAGGAATGACCTTTGCAGTGCTGGATGTTATTCTCAAGTCTAACAATGACTTTATGGAGGAGAATGGATGGAGCCCTGCACACAATGGCAGCACTGACAAGAAGCTTGCCCACTAAACCTAGCTGGGGAAGCATGAAAATGTGAAAGAATACACAGGCTCCTCTGTACTCACACACTCCTCAGCATTTTAACAATGGCCATTCCTTGTGCACTTCATTACAGTTCTATTTTTAGTTCATCCTGAATATCAATAAAAAACCCAAAAGGTTTACCATCTTCAAACTGAAAGAAAGGCTATTCGTGGTAGACAAATCCATACTTAGTTAGGCAGTGCCATTTAAAAGATAATGCACAATCAGCACTGGATGCATGACGCACAGCCTACAGTCGGGGAACATGGTTTCAAACTTGTGTGGCTGCTGCATTGATTACACCAGGCAGGTCAATAAAGGAATGGTATGTGGCTCTAAATCTGATAACGAAGCTTTTATTGTGAGCCCTCCCTCCTCAAACATCAGCTAATAACGTGTTCTGAACACTCCCAATACACGGAATACACTAGGTTTGTGAGCAGAGTTTGTCAAAGAAACGAACATATTATACTCAAATACTGCAGCCATTTAGAGCTGAGTTAGGCAGGAACTGAGAAACCAGCTGTGCCATAGGGCTAGGAGTTTAAAAAAAAAAAAAAATCACATTTTTCATATGCAAATCTTGATTTTGTCTTAGTATCTTGGGAATGTACCATTTATTCCCCGTGCATACATTACTGACAATCAATATGCTGGCTAGTGCCTGGACCATGCAGTTAACAGATAGAGCCATGTTTTACACAGGGCCTCACAAACAAGTCTATAATGCCTATGGACACGAGAGCCTGTGTGCACTGCATCCTTCCCCTGCCTTTCTCAGCAGATCCTGCTCAAGCCACGTGCACAAATGCCAAGTCCTGCACACTCAGGTGCCGATGAACACTGGGTGAAGGCTGCATAACCACCACTGTGTGTGTTTGAAAGTCCCACAAGAGCCTGTCTATATCCTCTGCCACCCATATAGGCTTCTCACTTACTAAAATGTATTTCAGACCACAAAAACATGCCTTCCAAAAAATAGTCTAGCAACCTGTCTCCTATTACTAGCAATTGTTATGTCTTATTTTCTTGCTTCTACTCCCTGTGCCCTGTGCATCTGCAGCTCATTGGAATTGTGCTCTGCAGATGTCAGAAAGCATCTGAGGCATTCAGGGCTTGTGTCTCTTCTCTCACACGTGTGTTTTCTATATTTGACCCATGGTTTTTCAAATACCTTTATTAGGTACTTTTTTGTGTGCCCAGACACAGAAAATTCCACTGGCAGACCAGACTTTTGGAGCAACTGAAAATCAAGTAAATCTGGGCATGAAGAATGCCCTGTGCCTTAGCAGGAACAGTTTTGACCCTGGGGGTCAAAATGGGGCCACTGGGCTGTTCCAGGCAGCAGAAGGAAACCATAAAGACCAGAAGAGACCGAGTGATGTGATACTACAGGAGTGCTTCTACCTAAGCAGCCTAAGGAAACTTCACCCACCTTTCCAGCAGGAGGGTGGGCTGGCTGAAAACAGCTGGGTGTGATTTTTCAACTCCAGAAATTACAGTTAAAAGGAAAAAAAAAAAAAAAACACTTAATGGTGGTTTCCAGAGGAAAACAGAGCAGCCACAAAAATGCAGGCCCTCCAGGAACACTCCTGTGTGTGCGCACATGCCTACCGGCTCCAAGGCCATCCATACACGTGCCCGTCTGGGGCCAGCAGGAGGCACGACATCATTTGGAAGCTGAACAGGAAAAATGGTTCTTCCCAGCTCCTGTTAGACCCCCTGGTTTACGCATGGCTCACAGCTGATACCCCACTGAATACATCATTCTGAGACATTATTGCAGCTGGAAAACTCTACAGCAGCACTAAGTCACCTGTCAAGATCAAGTAAGTCACAGCTTATTTATAGGACAAGGTTGGAAAATCTCTTCTTTTCTTAATAATCATGCAAAATGGATAGCAATTCCATTAGCTACGTCAGTGGGAAAAATGCAACAACCCCAAGTCTTGGGGCTGTTGCAGTGTTTAAGTGGAATTTTCTACCGGCTGCACAATCCCCAAATGAACCATTTATGGAAGTGTCTGTGATCAAGGAACTGGGCGACGGGTTTTGCAGGAAATAAAAAGATTTCAAAGAATGGTTGATTATTGTCCATGTAGACACTGATTGCTCTCCAGATCTTCCCAGGAGACACCCCCTGCCTGCCCTCTGGATGCAGATCAAGCCATTTGAGCAGGACATCCACAATGAATATTTCTCTGTTTTTTTACATGCATGATTATGAAAACACTGGCATGACAATCTCCATTTTCAGAGCACTGTGTCAAGAAGGAAAGCATCAGGCTTGAAAGATGATCACTTACAACAGTTCAAAGAACTCTTACAAGCTATATAAAGATCGAGAGAAAAATCACACACACACAAAAAGCAGCACATGATGGAGCAAAGCTCCAAGCCAGGCAGTCAAGCTGGGAGTCTCCCACACTGCAACGACACTCACTGCCAACAAGTCACAGGTGTACTACACAGGAGCAGGTGAAAAAAATAAAATGCAACTGTGAGGGGTGTGATAATGGTTTGGGGCCATAACACATCCAGTCTATAGTGCCATTGTGCATCTGTTATGGATTTAGACATTTTCTATCAGCCGTTTACAAATACACTGTCTATGTGCATGAGCATATACCCCTAAAAGCCCATATTTTATACAAAGGTTAAGAAAGGGCCTAACAAGGCTGGTGATACCCACCACCCTCAGGTGAAATTCATAAGCCTTCTGCAGTGTTACACAGAAACTGGGACTCTGATGAAAGGCTACAAAGCTTCTCTCTCCCCTTCCAAATGCCACTGAAATTAACAGAAACCATTCTTCAAATAATTTCAGTAAGAATTATGGAGATAATAGATTCATGTGACAATCAGCCAACATGAAAATTAACTGGTATTTAGCCATTGGGTGACCAATTAATCCCAGTATTTTTTCCCAGGGTGTAGGGGGTCCTCCAGACCCAGGTAAGAGCCCAAGTAGTTTCTCTCTCTGCCTCTCCCCACCTCTGTTCAAGTTTCTATCACCTCTTCAGGCAGACTCTAAGCCCAGAGATCGGGGTCATGACTGGAGACCACTGAGGCTGTGTCCCCTCCTCCCCATTCTCTCTCCTTTTCCCTTTACAGAGCAGGGCTGGGGAACAGGAGAAGTGATGCCTCCACTGATTGCCAACATGCACGGCTTGCCAGACAAAAACTAAACCTCAGATTCAGGCACTGACTTGAAGCAAAGGTTTGTCTCACATTTGAACATATACGTAAAAAAAAGACAAAACAAAACCTCCAAATTGCTACAAACAGAAGTTAGAGTGTCTAAATATTTACGAAATACCATCTGCAGCAATCTTTTTTCAGTGTTTTGCATCTTTTGAATTCAAACTGGTCCAAAAATAAATCTCTCAGCTGTTATTACTCATTACATATCCATAAGCACACACATGTATGTGCACAGGTACTACTTCCCTTTAACAGCAATCCATAAAGATAAAAATCTTTATACCTTGACTTTATAAAGGGATTACTTTAGGCAGAGGACACAAGATGACCCTTGCTTTAGCCATTGGAGATTATGCTCTCTACAGAAAGCTGTGAGCCTTAAATTGGTGCTGCTCTAATCCTAAACTGGAGAGGCATTCAAGGGATGCCATGACCCAGAGAGCAAGCGGAAAAACACTAAATTTTAGGGAAAAAAAGGCACACTAAAGGAGGAAGATGGGAAAGCAAAGAGAAAAAGAGAGAGGAGAGCAAGCTTGCTTTATAGGATAAAACTATTTATTTTTAATTTTAATTTCTGGTTGCTACTTTCCCTTTTCTATCAGACTCTAAAGAAAAATCACCTTTGCACCCCCTTGCAGTTTGTATGTGCTTATTTTTAGAACTGTTTGACAATTATCCAAGGGTCTAAGACTAACAGATGGCCTGTCTTAAAGCCTCATATGTTCACTAGTTTGCACTTCTGACAAACAGTAAATGTACTCAAGAGTGTGCCATAAACAGGGCTGAATGAATACTCAGAACACAATTTAGTTAATACACTTCATTAAAACTGATAGTGGTAACCAATGTTTCCCATAAAACCAGGTGTTAATTGCCCTTCCAGTTGTTTCAGGTAACTTACCCAGTGACATTTATATGTTTAGATCATAGTTTTTCAGGCAGCACAGTATTACTTCTTTCCTTTCCCTTGGTATTTCACCCACTACATAAAATGCTTGTAACGAGTGAACTCCAAGTTATCATGGTATGCAATAAAAAAAAAAATTGTCAGGCAAGACAGGTTCACATGTCCCTTCTTTATTTGAAGAGTCCCTTGAAATGGAGGTAGAGGCAAACGAAAGGTGGCACATCCTTTGTGAAAGGCAACGGCTGCCTGAGTTACGGCTTCCTTCATCTCTGAGCATCTGATAACTTGCCATACGTCAGTCAGTCCCTGTGTCAGCACACTTTGAGATGGCACTTCAACAAATGCAGGTAGAAAGCTGTCCTTTACAAGTTATTGAACCAGGAAAAAAAAAAAATCATTTTGAGTGTCTAAGAAAATATGCCTGGAGGTTTGGTGTCAGCTGAAAAGCGAAGTTGCCTGTTTCCAATGGAAATAGCTGCTTCTGAGTTATTCTGATGCTTGCACGTGATGACTCCAGGGGTAAATGCACCTTTCACTGGTACTGGGACACAGAAACACTCATCTGTGCCAGGACTGAGCTGGCCCTGGCACCCCTGGGGTTTCTGTACCCACTGCGGAGGATGAGCAGCCTCCCTCAGTGCCCGCTCACCCGGGGGACCCCCTCAGCCACCCCCAGAAACCTGCCCGGCTCCTCCGGTGAGCAGGACCTGGCACTTCATCTGGAGTCAAAGGGAAGGTTCAGAATTCGTAACATTTACAGGGGGGAAAGTCGTTCCACACGTGACTGCCTAATTGCTGACTGCTTTTTCTTAATAACTCTTTTTCCGCGGCCGGCACGTTCCTGCCCCAAACCGCAGCTGCCGGGTGTGGGTGTGCAGAGCCCCGGCAGAGCCCCGGCAGAGCCCCGGCAGAGCCCCGGCGTCCCCGCCCCGGCCGGCCTTTGTTCTGCACCGGGGCCGGCTGCAGCGCCCAGCCCCGCACTGCCTCAGCTTCAGCTCCATATTACACTCCTTCTGCCCATTTGAATCGATTCTTGAATTTTAGGTGTTTCTGTGTTATTCTAGTTTGAAAAATAACCCTTCTGTACAAATATCTTTCTTGGAGTTATTTTTCCCAGCGCCAGCTTCTTCTCATACCAGCTAAGAATTATTAGATGATTTGTGAATTTAATTTCTCTTCTAATTCAGGTTGTTTAGTCCTAATCAGACTTTGACGACTCACCTAACATGCTTTCCCCTTTCCACTTGAGACTAATAATTTTGTATCATCAGTCTTCTGCCATCTCTATTCTTCTCTAAAACTCAGAATAAACCAAGTTGAACCTATTACAAGGAAATTCCAGACACAGCCTAATCCTGGCATAGCCTCTTGTATTCTATTAAAAGCCTCACTGAAAAGTCTATACACTTCTTCCAAAAACAGTGGGTAAAATGCTGAAGCACAAAAGCAAACTGAAGCCTTTGGGAAAATCTCCTTACCACAGCACTTTGGAAATAAAAAACACAGAGGAATACATTATTAAGAGATAACCAGAGTCTTCTGTTAGAGAAACTAGCTGTAAACACACCGTGATTCACTGAGGCACCCAATGAAGCCAGGGAGCTAATAATACCTGTCCTGAGGGACCACACGCTCCTGAGAATTTCACTCAGAAATGCAAATTTATCAGCATCCTTGTAACTTGTAGTCTCCAGTATGCCATGCACAAGATCAAAAATAAGCTGAGGGAAGAACCTTACACTTCCTAAATATAAAGTGAGAGGGACAAATTTAATTACTGTCGTAAGAAGTGCATGAAACCATAATATGTTTAGAATTTCTTCACTCCTCCCTCAGCCCCACTGTTACTCCCTGACTGGATTCCAGAGCCATTTCTGATCCCAAGAGCAGAAAATGGTTTGCAGGATCCCAGCATAGCGCTCTGCTGACAAAGGTGCTGCCTTAAGCTGGGCTTGGTCAGTCCGTGTTTTTCTGGGAAGCTGGTCCCACAGACACTCGGGGTCACGGCCACCCCTGCACTTCCATGACATGTCACAAACCCAGCATGCAGCAGCAGGAATGCCCTGTGCCCTGTGCCCTGTGCCCAGCTTTGAAGTGACCCTCCAAAGCTGTCCTCGAGAATGCAAACACCCACTTCCACTCTGTTTTCAAACCTAAGCCACAGTAATCAGAGAAAGCATCTCCTGCCCACAGGGGCACTCCTTTGCCTGTGCTACACCAAAAACTCCAATGTTAACCTGTTTTTAATCTACTTACAGGTCCTACTCAGGGAAGCAACGTTTCAAAATAATTTTCGAGAGGTAAACCATTTCCCAGGAATCCTTCTTAGGTTTTCCTCTCAAAAGCATGAATTGTTGATTTCTTAGAAACCAATCCAAATCTTATCTCATTAATCCCTCCTTGATCTAAGGTAAATCATATCACATAAGCCAGTTAATTGTTCATTTCTGTGAGGGCTGGAGTCACCCTTATAGAACACTTTGTGACTCCTCTCAACAACAAATGATTTCCTGATTGGATCTTTATTATAGGACCAGGACAGTGTCTTTTCAAAAACCACTTAGAGCAAAAGGGAAACACTTTACATAGCACCTCTAGAAGTTAAAATGTATAGGGCAAAGCTTCACTGAGTGACTGTTTCCATGGGAATATAAATTAACAAAAGCCAGGAAATTGAGAGTTGAACCTAAAACTTGCTCTGCTGTTCTCTGGTATGGCAAGGGTCACTGAACACCATCTGATTACTTTTTGTTGCTTTTTTCCCTGCACCAGCTAGGTATTCCTCGTATTAAGGACAGGTATAAAACAGTTTCAATCTTAACTGTGAATTTTAATGCAAACATTAACAGGGGCACCTAACAAGGGGCCCCTAACAAGGTGCAGGTCTCACATTCATAACTTAGGCAACATCCTCCACTGAATGATGGGAGCTGCAGCTGAACCAAGTTCCTTGGGCCAAATAAGCAAGTGTGGACAGACGGAGCTGACACAAGCAGCACCTGCCTGCAGCAGGACCACAGCCCTTTGACCAGTAATTCCTTTAGGAAGCAGCAACTGAAGTAAAATTCCCTCTAATGGAATACTGACCTGACAAATTGTATTGCCTTGTGTTATGGATACATTTTTCTTAGAGGCAGATAAATATTCCTGTCACGTGGCACCCACACACTGCTCGGGCTGACAAAATGGCTGGTCAGTGACCTGTTGCCTTGAACATAATGGTTGTTATTGCTGGTTTGTAATTTCAAAAGGGGAATAAAAATCCTCCAATGCAAGTGCCTCTGCTATTAAATAGCAAGGCCATAGTTACACAAGTGCTTTACATGCTGCCCCATTAGTGTAGATGCCACCAGCAGAGCAGAAATCTGCAGACAGGATTGTGCCCAGTCCACTGCCCACTGCCTCAAGGAATTAACCCTGGAGGAGCTAGGAGTGTGAAAGAGCCATACCGAATTTGTTCTTGTAAGTAAAAGAGGGGCCAAAATATCACCAACATGAGCCATTTCCTCCAAGACATCATAAGACAAAACAGCAAGGCAACACTGCTATGGTACGTGTGTGAAACAACTGAGTTAAATGGGATTTTCCAGCCATTCCTACTCTATTACAACAGTGTCACCAGTCTCAGGAAAGCCTGCCTTTTAAACAGCAAGATACCACGTTTTAAACAATCCTGATTTCATGCAAAGACTAAGAGCATGTGCCGGCCCCAAAGGAGGACACATTTTTCAGAAGTAAATATGTTCTAAACAACCTCACTGCTCTTTTTGGAGACACAATAATGTAACGCACCGATGACAGATATGCCATACACAGCCAAACCTCAATGCCCATGGCAATTTATTCAGGTTTAACTGCTCAGCAGAAACAAATGAGGAGGCTGGGTGGTCAGGCAGGAGGTCTCCCACAGGGCTGGCACAGTGCAGGTGCTGCTTCGGCCGTTCCTGCTCAGTGCAAAGCCGAGGCAGTGGGGTTCTGGGGACAGGCTCTGCATGGAGGTGACCTCTGGGTGTCCATACTGCCTGCCCAGGATGTGGCACAGAAGACTCACAACACACTCTGCAGTGCATCAGCTCAAGCACAGCTGAGTGATAAGCTCAGGACTGCTGCTGCCAAATCTGGTCTGGCTCACGCAGAGTTGGGGTGACAGAGCCTCACTGAACCCAAGCTGACCTTGCACAGAGCCACGAGCTGTCTCTGCACTGATCCCATCAGCACGTACCTTCTCACTCTATCATCTAGATTTTTCCAACAAAGCCCCATCACCTCACTGAGGATAGACAGTTTAGTATCTCATAAGGTATTCCATTACCATGAAACATGAAGGGAACATTAACAATCCATCCACCCGCGGTTATAGCCCAGGTCGGATCACTGCACGTGTGCACCCAGCCCTGCACCAAACACTCCCATCCCCTTCTCATTTTACATAAGCAGAACAGGCACAACCTGAAAAGAAGCTGTATTCTAAATTGTTTTTCCTTTCTCCTCTGGTCAAAGGGAGGTATAAAACTACTCTCAAAGTACGATGCTAAAGCAGGGTATAATTAGGCAAACAATAGTATATGATTGAATATACTTCTCTGGAAGGAACAACAGAAGGAGCAAGGCTGTTCCAGGGTTGTTTGCAGATCCCTGAGAGTAGGCTGGACTAAGAGTATGGACAGCCTTCCTGGCAAGAGCACGGAGGTGCAGGCAGTGACAGCCCTATACACACAGCCAGGTGCAGAAAAGCAAGTAGATCACTGACTTTCTAACAATTCCTTATCTTTTTGCTGTTCTCAGACCCTGTTTTTTTCCTGGCCACTCATCACACTTGCTCCATGTATCTGACCTCACAGAGGAATGAGAACAGGTAAGGCAGGCAGGGATTAGCAGGAGTCTCTCTTACAGTCTTTAAAATCCCCCTGGGAAAACTGGCCCTTGGGATGGGGTCACAGGGCAGGACCCCTGTCCTCAGCTCTCTCCAGCAGCCAGGGCTGGAACCACTGCTCCTGCTGCCTTTCACTGGCTGAGGAGATAAACCCCAGGATTACACCCTAAATCTCTTACTCGGGAAATCAGGGGTACACACAAGGCCTTTTAAATTTCTTCATGAAATTATTTTTCAAATTCCTTCTAGCAGTAAGAGTGATGGAGCCTCCACCAGCACCACAGCAGTAGGCAACAGCAGTACAGTATCACTCCAGGATTTCCTGTCTGGAGTCTAGGCTTCACATCTGAAATACAGCACACACACAACATTTGTATGACCGAGGAAACACAAGACGCTTGCCACACATTTATTATCTTCCTGGGGAAATGATATAGAGGACAAAAGAGACTATATTTACTCCCTCCCCAGCTGCTTTTACAATCTAATAATTTATTTCTCCTGGACATAAATTTCAGATTTAAACGAAATCCCTGAAACCTAAAGATGCCACATGGTAGAGGCTAGGGCAGTATTTCTTTCTGTTTTGGAGATGGAGTGCTTAATGCATTGNAGTGGGTGGTGGAAGGAGACAAGAAGCAATTAGACTGTGGCAGATGCAAATACAGGTGACTGTTATTACTACCTTCATACACAGAGTTAAAAATATCTGGTTATTGAAAATTATTTTCTCACTCCACAGGGGTTTATCTAGGTTTAGGCTGAGATGTTTATTTTTTCTGCAGCAGCTGTACTGGGGATTCTTTTACAACATTTTCCTTACATAGAAGCTATATATCATTCACATTTCTGAAAGCTGAGGTGCTTTCTATGATGTAAGAAATCTCTGCAATTAGAAACAAACGTATCCTTTTTCAGAAAAATAAAATGCATCTCCAAACCCTTCATCAGCAACTAAGATAGCAGTGCTCTTAAGGCAAATGTAAAATTCCAGGGTATAAATTCATGTTAACTGTTACAAATATATCCATCTGTTCACAGACTAACTAGTGACTGAAACTGATGAATCCACTGAAATGTAATTTTCGAGTCCACTAGCGTCTGTTCTCTTCCAGTAATAAAGTAAATGCTTTTCAATAACTCTGCTGCTTTTGAATGCCAATTTCCATTTAAGTAGGTTCAGGTTCTCTCTAAAAAAACCCCCTAAAATTAAAATAGCAAATGCCTTTTCTTTCCAAAGGTCAAACTCAGCTTTTAAAGAACACGCAACATTTCGGCAAGGCAGAGAGGACAAAACTCCAATCAGATAAATGGGCTGTGTAATGATTGAGAACCACGGCTGCCTCAGGTTTCTGAATGGGCTGTAGGATAGAATTTGGCACAGACTGATGTTGAAGCTTATATCTCTTTTACTGCAGACAAGAAATTCACTGAAATATATAAATAATGAATGTGGCTGGGGATCTCTGCTGGTACTACTGCTGGTTCTGCAAGATGCAGGAGCAGAAACATACACCGCTCCATGTTTCTGTTATTAGGGAATCCTTGTTCTCCAACAATAAACACAGAATATTTTATCTGAAACGGCTTCTGCAGCACATCCAATATAAGTTTCAGCTCTCTAGAAGTGCCAGCAAATTGCAGAAAGATAAGTTACAAAGACGTACCTAATTTGCTGTGATGAATTGTGTGCATGCTTCAGTGATCAAAACTGCAGCTGAGACCTATTATATTTAATGATCTAGACATTTCTTGTGAAAACACTCAGGCATATAGTGTTATGTCTGGACAAGCATCCCCATTTTGGTCTTTGCAAGCAAACGAAGAGACTGAACTTTTAAAAGGATGCTGTACAGCACCCTCGATGAGCTCTTTAAAACTGAGGCTGATCAAGCTCCACTATTTTCTTTAAATAACGCTTATGCTCTGCCCTTTCCAGTGCAGCATCCCTCTTCCTTTGAAAAACAGTCAGTTCCTTTGGATGCTAGCGACACTTACAGGAGGCAACGGAGCTAATCTGTGCTCAGACCCCAAACTATGCTCCATGGCAGCTACTACAGCAGGAGAATATCAAAGGGGCTGGATTAGAGATCTCTTCCCACCAGCAAAGAAAATCTCTGACAAGACATTTCAGAGAGAAAACAAAAGAAAAAAAAATTATTTGTCTACATGTTACACAAGTGTTCTGTTTCTATTTTAAGGACTCTGCCCTGCTTACAAAAGGCATGTGCTACCCAGCCCGGCAGGGCCGAGCAGTGGTAGCCGGTTGTGCTGTCCCTGAGGACACTGTTCCTGCACAGCCAGCTGTGCCACGGCCACGCTCACAACCCCACAGCTTATGGCCCCTGTGCTCCAGCCTCTACACAGAGCAGCAGGAAACGGGGCTTCCTACCACCCTCCTGTGGGGACAGGGATGTCACCTTGTGAACACGTGAAGGACTTTGGAATAAAAGGTCTGAGGTTTCTGGGGCTTTACATCTGCCTCCTCCAAGATTGTCCTGCATGCAACTTGGTATATTATTCAACCTTGCTTTTCCAAATTTGCGAAACAGGAAAAAACAACCTCAGAAAACATGCCGGTAAACTTCATTCATTCATGATTATAAAAATCACATAGATTTGCAGAGAGAATCCACAGAATTTTCTTGCTACATACATCCAAGAGCTCATGGTCAGTCTGAACCTCTTTCTATCATTCACTGTTCAACAAAATACAGCAAAACATAAACGTGTGCTTTTGACTTCAGAAATAAGGAATTCCAAGTGCTGAAATTTTCATTTACCCGAGGAGCTGCTAAATACTATCACAGTGGTAATTTGTGATAGTGTAGAAAAGAATGAAGAAAAGGTATTTGTTAATTGTTGACATAACGAAATTAATTTTCCATCCCTAAACTTTTTCTCATCTCTCCTGTGAGCTCTGATGCAATGTTACTGACTGGCACTGCTGAAATGCCAACTTGCATTTCTCATCCTTAATTTCTCTCTAAATGTCATTAGTAATTGTTATTGCCAGACCAGAGAGTGCAAGCTGGTCTTTCTGAAAGAAAATCCATTTCTCATTTCTTCTCCTGTGCTTCCTCCTTTTGGTCAGGATGGATGTTTAACACAGCCCGTGTGCTCTGCTTCCAAGCGGACAGGAATGCATTAATGTATTTGGAAGTACAACATTCCTGCTTTATTTATTTACATATAGTATGCCTGGATCCTTATGAATATAAATTGTATATTCAGAAGGGTCTTCAAAGCATATATTTCAAGAACACTAACAAGTCTTAATTGAATAAAGCTAACAAATAGGGGAAGTGAACACCCTTTAATGTGTGCAGACAGATTCCTCTCTGGATGATTCCATAATTTACCCTTTTGTGGGTGGGCAGCAATGCTGTCAAATATAAAAGCATATTATATGATTTTTCTCTCTTTTTGTCACATGGAAAACAAACCTCTTCAGTGAGATGTGTAAACTGGTCTAGCTTTGGTCTGGATTAATGTATCACCCTCATTGCCTCAAAAAGTAAAAGTGTTTTCCATCACTGAGAGGGAAGGTGAGCTTCTACATCTGTGTGCAAAGGAAAACCTGCCAGAGTAAAAGGCTGGCTCCTTGCATATCACTATGTCTCGAGCCAGAGATTTGTATAGTTACGTGCAGCACCTACAAAATTTGGTCTCTGGTACTTAGAAGCAAGTAGCACCTTGGCACTTTGAGCCAGTTTTAGGGGGGGACTCTGTGTCATGACAGACCTTTAACAGAGCTCTCCATAATCAGCACATCTTACTCTTTCACGTCTGCATTATATTTTGTAAGGTATATAAAGTAATGAATTCAAAGCGAAGCTGTGTTTCCAAGCCCATTAACTAAAGGCATCTTATCACAAAATAAATAGACATTTGAACATTTCCAGCCAGGAACTGTGCTTTCAATAAACACAATTGATGCATATACATTGTCTCTTGGCGGCTTACACTCCTGCCCATCTGTTGGGATGGCATGGTGCCTGCGCAAAAGTTGGTTGGACCCTTGCCCTAGGGCATAGATGACAGGCAACGACGGGTTTAGCTGGGCAGCCTGAGCAGCGGATCCAAGTGCCATCTCTGCTGGAGGAAGCCCCGTCTGTGTGCCAGCACTGCCACATTGGAACGACATGCCTCCTTACACTTGATCACACATGTTGACACTTGGGTGCGCTTAAGTGCATTAATGACTAAAATGATGCCTTTCACCTGGCTCCCTTCTTTTTTTCCTCCACTCTGCACGGCTGCTGGGTTTTCTGCACATGTTAATGTGAAGTTGTGTGCACTTTGTTAGCCAGGGCCAGCCACAGAAGGGCCTTAATGTTTAAGAAATGAAGGAGGGTTTTTTGTTGCAGGCCATGCTGCTCCAGTGCCAGACGTCTTCATCTCAGGTGAGAGATCTTCCTGCCTCTCACTGAAGAGACCTCAGACAGGCTAAAGATGGAGCAATATATTGATCAGAATCGTCTTTCCAAATGAAAAAAATGCTACACCCTGGCACTACGCCACACACAGGGCAATTCAAGATTTCTGTACCATCCTTTGTTGCAGCAGAAGTGGCCACACAAAGAGGCCACGCGGTCTGGATTCCGTCACTGTTCCAACAGCAGCCCCAGCCCCAGCAAACACCCCCTGCCTGTGCGCAAGGGAAGAAGGTGCTGGCTGACAAATCACACAGAGGTGTATGAGCATGAACAGCCCTTGCTCTTACATTAACCTCTGTGGACGTCAGGCCCAGGAAACGTCCGGCATCCCCTGCACGGAACCCCAGCTGCCGCTGCTGCAGGCCCAGCAACAACCCCACGTACTCTATAATGGTGTTCCTTAGCTCTCGTCCCTATGAGAGCCTGTTCCTAACCCTCAGTTTTCAAACGGCCATGTATTCCTCCTCCTCCTCTGAATTTAAACCCACACATTGAAAACCAGAGACCTAATAGGTAAAAACTCTTCCCTACTGTGAAAACAGATCACAGATAAAATTTGTGGTTTTGCAGTCCATAAAGAACGTTCAGGCAGGCAGACTCAACACGAAGGGTATGTGCCTACAGCACTTTTAATTTTTAATTATTGTTAGTTATAATTATCTGACTGCGTCTGAATGAAACCCAGCAATATGGCTGGAATAGATTTTGGTAGTCGTGTAATTTATTAGCTTTGTAACTACTAATAATTAAAATTTAACAATACTCCAAGCACCATAGCAACATTTTTTTAAGAAACGCTAGCCAAATCTGCTAGGATAACTGACTATATAATTTTCATGATTTTAAAGGAGGAATACCATTTTAAAAATTTAAAAAATTAAAAGATAAAACATAAAAGTACAAAAAAAAGTAAAAATAGATAACAGGTTCTTAAAAGCCTATTGACAAGCAAAATGCAAAGATAAAAAATATTTTTAAAGAAAAAAAAAGGATGTTACTTGCAGAAAATTAATTCTACACATGATTTTGTGTGTGCTTTGTATAAAATTTAGAAAGACTTCATGGTATATTTCCATAAGGTAAGAAGCTTCACCAGGTAAGAAGCTCCTGGTGTTTGCCATCTAGGTCACACGTAAGTCCTGAAATACAGCAAAAATTACACCACGTGAAAGCATTGCTTTGAGATAGAGCCACATTTCAGGTCCCATTTGTCCTGCTATCCACACACTTTCAGGGAAAAACATTTTCTGCAACTTCATCAAGATACCATGGAATTGCCTTTCTCTCACTGCCTGAATGGACACCGGAGCCCAGAAACACTGAGATACTGCACTGTTGCAAGCACACAGGGCTGGTTGGAAGAAAAATCTTACTTCTACTTAAGTAAGCTTCTTTATACCCCCAGAAAGTAGGTAAAGTCCATTTTTCAAATAGGAGCTGCAGACATAGCTGGGTACAGACTTAAAATTGCTGAAGTCTTTCTTCAGTGCTCCATTGGTGTTGAAGTGGGCCCTTGGATGCAGCCTGGCAGACTCGCCTGCAGGCAGGTGGCTCACAGCCAAGCCAAGAGGCTCTCGTTCCCCTCCGTGCTTCAGGGGACACTGTGGTACCCAGATGGCCCCCAGGACCACTGGCATGAGCAGCTGGAGATGTTGCTCCCCATTGCCCTCCGCCCAGGGAGAACAGCACAGGTACAGAGCAGCTCTTTTGTGTCCCCCACTGGGCCACATCAGACCATGGGGCACCTCGCTGCCGTGCCCCCTTGCCTGGGCAGGTCACAGTCCTCTACAGGAGGCACATCTAACATCAAGCTGACATTAAAAGCAGACTTAAAAAGAGAAAACCTGCTTAGGGCTTGATCTGCTGTAATCAGCAGAAAGAATCCCAAGGACTTTGATGTGGACCAAATCAAGCCCCTGGAGGACATTCATGGTAAATCATTATTAATATAATGAGTGCAATTTCTGTGCAGCAGCTCATGCCTGTTTATGGATATATGAAAATTGCTAGCTTTTCACATAAAATAAAATGAGAGGGGAGACAGACCACAGTGTTAGCCAATGAGCCATAGTAGCCACTCTCCTTTTGATATGCGTACGTTTAAAAAACTGGGCATTTAAAATGACAGCACATTCCTCCAGTGAAGCTCTCCTGATTTAGTGGTTTGACATATCTCCAAATCTGAGCAGAAAAGAAAGCCCTTTATTCATAGCAGGCAATAAAACACCTGAACACCTGTGCTAGGAAAGACCTGGCAGGTACCCTGCTCCCTTGGTACCTGGATTATTTGCGCATTGTTTATTATATCCTTTGCCTTAGTTTTCATCAATTGTAATCATTTAGGAGGAAACAGTATGATTAACAGTACACAAGCAAACAGCAGGAATCAATCCTTTAAATACAAATACTTCACCGGTTATGTGATGGCTCCTTGGAAGAGCAGTGTGGCAAAAGAGTACACACAAAAATCCTCCTCAAGTTTTCTCTGAAAACCACTGCTCAGTCACAATTTGCTAATACAATTCTCGATGCAAACAACTGAGGACGGCTCTTTCCTTGCTGTGAATCACACCACAAATATAACTCCCAGCACCCATTATGTGTCATCATTTCCCACCCATCTTCGGGGCTGGCAGGGTTCCCTGCTACATTTTAAACAGCAAAGATCAAAATTTCACTTGTCAAAGAGAAAGCTTATCTCCCATGTCCAAGTGCCCATGGCTCCGGCTGCCTCCAAGGCGCTGGACCAGCAGCTCCCAGCACAGCTCCTGGAGATGGGGATCAGTTTGAAAGGGCTCCTTCTGCCCTACTTGTAAGGAAACTCCAACCCTCCACCTCTACACTTGGTTCAGAGAGCATGTTTCAGTAGGGGGAATGAAATGCCATAGCCTTGGTATTTTATATATTAGCTATAAATCCACTTTTTCCAGGAGAATTTCATGATATTCATAGCTGCCAATTGTACAAAGTGAGGATGTGAAAAACACAGAGCTGCCAGCCTTTCCTCTTCTGCCCTAAGGGTATGTGGGGTTATCACACATACTCCTTCCTTTGTGTTTCATACTTAACCTCACCATGTTTTCTTTCCTTATTTCCAGTGCAATAATGTAAGCAGTTAAATAGCATTCTGTTTTCTTTTCTCGTGGCAATATCATCAAAGTAACTTCACTGACTCATTGCTCCAGATTCTCACCAAAATTCCCACCGTTTATAAAGCAAGCTCAGTTCCTCGGAGCGTTCCTAAGCCTTGGTTTTACAGCTCCATCAGATGGTGTCAACTTCAAAGCATAAACCTATATTAAAATACAACTACTAGTTCAGCAGCACAAAAAGGGTTTGATCACTGCCAGAGCATTAAGCTACCAAAGCAGTATCTGCACCAGCCACTAGAAGTACAGTTACAGGAGCATTTACTGTTTCTCATCACCTGGCACACATGGTGTTTTACCCTGTTTAAAAAAAATGTTCAAAAATCAGCAGGGCTAGTTCATGCCAGTCCATGCCATCTCTAAAAGTTACCTTTTGCCTTTGCTGCCTGTCATTTTCCCCACCTTCCTTGTTTTTCCTGCTTTTCTACAAGCACCCCACTCTGAATTTCTTGAAATAGTTGAATACTCAATTTTTTAAAAAGTATTTTCAGTGATTTCACTTAAAAATACAAAGAAGGAAAACAGTGCGTAGGTTCAGATTTTGATACCGGTTATTCCATGCCAGTAGGAAAGCAAGTTCAGAACTGAACAGTCAAATCCATCAAGCAGAACCCCTTGATGGAAGGTGATTTGCCCACATAAGAATAATTGCACAGTTAAAGACACAGAAAGGTTTATGCAGATTTAACCCTAAGTAGCAGTTGAACAACTGGTTCACTAAAATAATACTAAATCTCCATTACTCAACAAAAATATCACCAACACTTGAGGAACTTAGAGTAGGCAGCTTACACACCAGAAACTAATGAGATAAGCATGCCAAGGTAGACTGGTTCAAAAGTCTTAAGCATTTCTAACTTATTTATACACAAATTTTGTGTCCTCCTTGGCTGCAATATTTGCATTAGTAAATTCCCTGGCATAAAGTAAACACACATTTCTGAGTCACTACTGAAATAAAGACTAAAACTGTGCAGCTAAGTGTTGAATTTTCATTCAGCCAACATCATTCAAAACTACTCATGTAATTATTTTGAATTATTATAAGCAGAAAAATTTTGAGTGCAGAGCAGAAAAATCCTGCATAAAAACTGAAAAATTACAATCTTAATTTATATGATTAAAGCTGACATTTGCAGCAATTGTGCAATGCACAAAACTTCAGAATTGAAACACTATGTAATTAAAACTGGTAATTGCAAAAAACAGGCCGCTTAGACTATAATTTAACCAGGTTCCCTTTATTTGATCATCTGATTTTAAAGGTTAATGCAATGGCTTAGGAAGCCAGTGTGCCCATTTTAATTGTGCTGGCATTTTGACCGAACACCACTTTAAGGGAGATATGGGAGGAAAAATCAAAGCTGTCTTTGCAAGCCACTGCTGCCTTCATAAAACGTTCATAGTGAGAACACACAAACCCAAAATCTGCTGACTTTATTAAAATATTAACAAGGTATAGTTAAAACTTTTGTACACTTATGCAAATCAGGTCGCTAGAACAAGGGAAAGAAGAGATCCCCTGGGAGAAAAAAAAAGTAAAATCAACAAAGTGAAAAGATCAGCCATCCTTCCACAGCATGACAGCACAACACAAGAGGCAGCAGCTTGGGAATTCAGCAAGATAAATAAAAACCCTCCAAAGTTTAAGTAAATCATGGTTTATAAAGCTAATAGATTTAAATGAGGCATATGGTACCATTCTGTAAAAGGACTGCCTTTCCCAGGGAATGGGAGTGGTGATTTTGGTGGCCATGCTGCACAGGTGAGGTAGGTGTGAGGAAGCCAGCCAGGGTGGGCACCTCCCCACGAGCTCTCTGGCAGGCCAGCCTCTGGTGCTCCACTGCCCGAGAGGTACCATGTGCACACACCACAGAGGTTCAGGATCTGTGGGTTTAGGACTAAGGGTATCGGTGTGATTTAACCCCCAGCCTCACTGCCATGGCTCCAAGGAGGCCTCTGGGGCGAGGGCCCCAGCGTGGCTGCAGTAGCATGCCTGGGTCAGAGTCCAGCCCCTCCAGAAGAATTTGTGCCCCCGGGAATGGGTGTGAGCCAAGCACTGGCTCTGAGGAGGCTACAGCTGCTGTGGCTGCAGCCCCCAGTGTTGCCAGGGAAAGCGGTGTGTAAGGCCTGGCATGCAGAACCACAGCTTGGTAAAGTGCTACTGCCTGGGAGGAGACTCTGCTTGAGCATCATGTCGAGCTGCACCCACGCTTTCTCATACCTCAGTAGAGAAAATCCCTTTACTTATGATTTAGCAGTGAGGAACGGGATGGGGCAGCTACCATTTGCTTAGTCTTTGTATGTTAATCAGTCCCTAAATTATTAATAGAGAAAAAGAAATTATTTACAAGATGTTTGACGTAGACATGTAAGGATGTAGCAACACTACTGTCAAGAGAAATACTCATAAATCATGATATCTGTCTTGTCTTATTTATTTATTTATTCCAGCCATGCTCAGAGACCCTTTTCTCCTCCAGGCACTGAGGGAGGCAGGAGGAGACTGAGAGACTGTTTAAGGGCAGAAGAGACCATACCAAGGTTAGGCACCTTTTCTAAATGCTGCACAAGGGTGACGGTTGCACAGAGAAATCAACAGCTTTAGCTTTGTTTTTACTCCTGTTGTAAACATACCTGAAGCTCTGTTTGAAAGAAGAACTTCTGCGGGCACTGGGAACAGTCATAAATTTTGTCTTCCTGCCCGTGGACTGCAAAGATGTGCTGCTGCAGTTTGTTTGCCTGTACAAAAACTGAAACAACACAGTACAGTTAGTTAAGATTGCTTCGTACAAGGCGCCTCGACTCGAACTGCACTTCGAAGTCTTTGCAATTGTAAAAGGTCCAAGGATATCTGCCAGAGAAGTGCCGATACACTTGGTTCAGCAGCATTTCCTTACAAGTAGTCAATTTAGAGTCTCCAGGCAGACAGTCAGCTTACTTCTAACAGACTCTACATCCTGTATGGATTTTTGATATTTCACATAAAGCTAACACTGACTGTCCACAGGTAACTGGAAGAACTCAGTCATCAGACCAAAGAGAGGACGTCACTGCTCCCGCGGGGAGCCCTGGGCCCATGGCAGGTGCATCAGATGCATTTTTAATGCAGGACAACTGGGCCAGGAGAAGCCTTGATGGCTGGTCTGGAAGACACGTGTCCCAGAACAGTATTTCTGGCAGAAATGTGTATCTGAAAGGGCAGGCTTGCCACAATTTTTAGATTTTTAAAAAAGGTTGTCCATTCAATATAAAAGAAAAAGATTATTGTTTAACA
Source organism: Cnemophilus loriae (assembly GCA_013397755.1). Taxonomy (NCBI): domain Eukaryota; kingdom Metazoa; phylum Chordata; class Aves; order Passeriformes; family Corvidae; genus Cnemophilus; species Cnemophilus loriae. The sequence goes on along the minus strand of VZTF01000268.1, from coordinate 1,821,299 downwards.
TCATAAATATCACAGCATCTGTATTATGATTCTGGATTGGCAATTATTCTGACTTTATCGAGGGAAGTTTTGAAGTGGAACGTATTGAACCACAGCTTTAGCTGGTTAAAAAATATATCCGTATCTGGTCTAACTTTTGTCTCACTTTACGTGAATGGTCATCTGTACATGAAAATGGCTTCTTCAGCAGAATTTAACACATGCACCCAAAAATTTTTACAGCACATTTCAGAAAGGATAAATTAACTCCAAGCTCACACAAAAAACAGTTTTTCAAATCGAGGGCCAAACTCTAAAGAACATAGGATCACCTTATTCCCACCAGTGTTACAGGAATCGCAGGTGCTGCCATGCCCCTTCACTGACAACAGGTCCACAGTGACACCTACATGATCCTTATCTCTCAAACAAATTGGAAATGCAGATGTTAACTACTGTGTTGAAGAGAGTATAAAAGGCAGCCTTTAGCATGCACCCTGCAGATCCTGGAAAAGCAAGATCACCCATGATCATTTGCACTGATGAGACAGCTTAAATGATCTACAGAGAAGGAATACCTAGCAGGCTCTCAGACAGGAGTTAGAAATGTGCCACCATAAAAAAACTGGGCTTAAAGAAACCTCTGAGAGAGCAGTTGGCAAAACCATAGAGTTGTACAATTTGGTATTATCAAAACCTTACTCCCCTTTACTCAGCACTGTGAGCAGATCATGAACCACCTGGCCTTTAAAGAGTCCTTGCTCAGGTGAATAAGGGCTTGCAAGAGCAGGTCCATCCTTCACAAGTCCTGCACTTGGAAACTCATGGCATCTTTGAGCCACAAAGCATAATGTAAATGTTTGGAATTGTGGGAGCCATGCAGAGCCTGCTGCACGTGGCAGTGCTGCTTGGTGTCAAACGCCACAGAGCTGCTCGTCAGAGCAAGCCCCAGCTTCAGACAGAGGATATTTGAACATTCCCAAGCACAGTATTTCTTTTTCCCAGGGAAAGGAATACAGTATTTTACAAATCCCCCGAGTGTCATTTCTGGATCTAGCCATGCACGCTGAGGCTTGTCTTGGCCTCCCTGTCTTACCTGTGAAACAAACAGGGCATTTGAATGTGCCTCCCATCCCCTCAAAGCTGTGCTCAATCAGGTGACACAGGAGCTTTGCCGGAGAGTCAAACATCTGGTTACACAGCTTGCACTCATGATTGATGCCTTCCTCTGCAAGGTTCAAATGATACAACTTGTTAGTGACACAGCAGATTAGCATCGGGGAGGCAGCAGCAGTCGGCAGGGAACGCCTGTGCCGGCACACAGGGCCCCCAGGACCCCCAGCCACTGCCCCAGCCCCGGCCCCAGCCCCAGAGCAGGACGAGCTGCTGGCGTTCAGGGGTGCGGCCCCCCACACTCGGCTGCGCTGAAAGCAGCCCTGCGCTCGATCTGCCGGCAACCCACGCGGGGCTCCTGGGCTCCCGACAGCGTGGCACGACCCTGCCACAAAGGGAGAGCCACCCTGCTCTGGGTACGCATTATTAAAGAGTCAAACAGCATTTAAAATTACTTTAATACTGTGAATTCAACCACCAACACTGACAGAGGGCTGAAGTGATGTCTTTACCTCAGAGTCCACTGCAAACATACAGGAGAGGAAGGAACTGTTGGAGAATAGCAGGAGCCGAGAGCAGAGTGTCAGCGTAAATTTTTGTATCTCTTGGCTTTTGAAAAGGTGAAGAGAGACCACTGAAGGTATTTAAACGTAACTTGAAAGCATAATTTCCTTGTCATATATCGTAAGTCTGGAATACACAGGGCCCATTTTAAACGCCTCTATATTCTAACTGAACTCAGTGAAATAATAATTATTACTCTTGGTTCAAGCCTACCACTTTTGTAAGATGATATGCTTCTCTGTTTACTGAAGTTTTTGGTTCCGAGTGCAGCTGAGCTTTTTTTTGAGGTACTGAAGTCGTAGTAAAGCAATTTTCCCACATAAAACGAAACTATCCTTTGGTTTTCTTGAAGGGAGGGAGGAAGTTGCAGAATTTTAGAAAACATAGCACACGGTTTATAAAAATCAGAAACCACCTAAAAAGTTTTAATACTGTGGCTAGTTTCTGCAAGTTCTTCTGAAAATGTCACTTTCCTTCACTGTGGCAGCACGTGAACTTCTCATGAAAACATATTTTAAAAACTAAATAAATTCTTTCTTTTGTTCTACACTCAGCTTTATTTTTACATCCTCAAATATCAATGACTATTAATTTTTAGTTCCAAGATTGCTAAGAAATGACTGCATTACTCCATGAACTAATTCTTGCCAAATACATTTGAATCTTATGTATAACATGAGTCCTCAGAAGCATGGTCGTTACTTACAGTTGCTTCAAATTAGCTTTTTCTATCTTTAAAGGGGCTAAACAGAAGGAAAGTATTGCTTCCTATGAAGCCTTTGGTACTATCAAGATCCCAAAGCCCCTGTGCAAGGCTTGGAGAGTGGAGAGCTGCCCGTGCTGCCTCGAGGCCGGGTGGGCTCTGGAACCTGTGTGGCAGTGGGTGCTCACAGTGAGCACTGCCACCGGAGCTGCGTGGGGAATGGGGAGAAGTAAACAGGTGGGTTGGGAAGGAGATAAAAAGAGAAAAGGAAAGAGCCAGGAACAGAAAGATGAAAGGGCTGGTAGCTCCGTGGCAGCAGCTCTGCAAATTCCCTCGGGAGCCACAAGCAGGGGCTGGGATATTTCCAGGACGCCACGAGGTTTGCAATGCTCTGCTTGTGCAGCCTCCACAGGCGGGCGTGTTGCCCTCTTTAATGTGTAGGTTCCCAAACCAGGCCCTCTCCCCTCACTGTGGCCTAAGGCTGGATTCTTCCATCAGACCCTTGCCTGAAAACTTCTGTCTTTGTGTGAATTTTGCAACCTGCTCCAGAGGGGAGAAGAGATGGGGAAGGGACATAAGCCTCATGCTGAGCATGCCCAGCCACACCGCTGTGTACAGCAACCAAATGCTGCAATAAACCTGCAGAGGACAAAGCAGGAACTGGGGGGAATGGAACAAATGCCTTCTACGAATAAATCAGAGAAATCATGTTTGACATTAATTTTCTAACCTCTACATACTGGGTATTTGGAAAACAGTGATTCATGTACAGCCTATGGTCCTGTGTGAGCACATGTGTTCATAAATACAGATAGACACATACTGATGACTAGACAGCTGCTCCTTTTCCAGCCTAAATAGCTATAATTTAAGTAAAACTAAAAAAAAAACCCAAAAAACAAACAATGCTCAGCATTTCAGTTAAAGTATATTCTTACAAGCTTGGTATGTTTAATTAGGTAACAGAGATTGTGTATTTTCTTGGCTGATCCCTGCAGTATTTTAAATAGTTAAACCCATAACAAACAAACTAAAACTAGAATGAAAAATAATAAAACATAATGGGTTCCTGCAGATCTGGAAATTTATCCCACTCGAGGCAAGACCTTTTGATTTGCAAATCCACTTCTGAATTATAAGGCCTTCTCCTCACCGGTGGGGGTTTTTATTCCACTCCCACAGGAGTCCATTATGTATTTCTTGTGTCTATAAAACCATCCAGAACGAAAAAAAGGGGGAAAAAGTACCATGGTTAGCATGACAAACGTTTCTCTTTTCATGCATGTGTATTCAAAATATGAAAATGCCCAAAGATATAGATAGAATTGCTGCTATAATCACTCTCTTCTCTATGGCATTTTACAGCACATTATTTTACACAGAAACACAGCACATGTATAGGGATACTCGGTCACCTTTGGAGAACAACTTCCTTGAATTATATAAGATCATATAGGTACATGCAAGGAGGCTTTTTGACAATGCAGTGTGACAGTCAAATGTGTGGTGCTGGGCACTAGCAACAGCAAACATATCATCCTTTCCCTCATTCTTATTCGCCTTTTTTTTTTCTAGCATTACAAGCATCTATGAGAGACCTACATAACTCAAGTGAATTATGCAGCCCCTCTCATTTGTAAAATAAAATGCAGATTTTTACACTTTGTTATGCTAGATCTTCTCCCATTTCTTCATAAGTGTATCTGTGGAGGGATCAGCTGATTAAACGAGCAATGCACAGCAAACAAGAATCTTGGGTTTCTTGCCTTTTTTTCTGAGCTCAAAATAATAAGCATTAATTTTACACTTCATTTCTCAAAAAAATAATAGGATGTGCTCTTGTTTAAAACAAGCAGGCCTGCTGGATTCTGTCAGGCTGAAACTATGTCAGGCCAAAAGAGGAACAGAGCGCTTTGTGTAAAAGTATCATGGGGAGATGATAGTATCCTGTAATGTTTTCAGTACCTACTTTTGTCTCCAAAAGCATTTGATCCCTGGCAGACACATACTTATTTCCATACCGGTCTTGAGGGAAGCCAGTAGGAATGAGAGCTGATTATCTGAATCCTGAAGGTGAAACCTGGGTGGTGCCCACTGATGTCAAAGGCAGGCATTTGTATAAATTTGGAGGTACATAATTTACTGCCTGTTAGTGAGGATTAGTGGGTTGCGCAGACCCAGCTGAACGGCGGTGGCAGAGCACGTCGCTCATTGTTCCCAAGTTCGGGTGCGTTTGCAGGATAGTTTTAAATATGTTTGATAGGGTGTTTAGTAGCACTTACACTGCCATCCTGCCCATTTTAGAGTGGGAATATGCTTCTCCATAAAGCTATTTCTGCTGCAGCAATGTGCATTTAATACATATTACAATGAGTCTCTAAGCCTCTAAGAGAACCGACACCAGCAGCCTCCTGGCGAGGATGCAGTATAATTAATAATGCTGTATTAAACCCATTTACTGTATCAGCTGCATTTCTAATTATAACTATATTAATGGCAATGTAAAAGTACATGTTAACACTGTCGTGTACCGACACGTTATCACAACAACAAATATGAGATCTGAACACCAAAAATCAAGATGGCATTGTCTTTACTGTTAGTTAAAACTTCTCTCTTCAACTTGATTTAATAAAGCAAAAATTTTCCCTTATGTAATAACTGCAATAGTCCTAATTTGAGAGATCATGCAAGACAATCTGATGCTCGTAGCTGACAACAACATGTACATCCCACACTGTAGCTTCCCAGACCAGTATATTTCTACTCTACCGCAGCAAAATAAGCCAATAAAGGGGAATTTCTTTCCTGTACTCAGATGTTCATATCCATGAGTTAACCATGCTTTTAATGAACTTTGAAATACTGTGATTCAGGGTAACAAATAATTAATATACTGTGTTCACAGAGAACCTTCTCCTGTCCATTAGATCATAAATTTGGTAGAATTAAATGGGCCGTGTGCTCTAATTATGGTAGAAATAAATAGAAATTGGAATGAACACAGGGAAATAAACTGAAAACTGCACGAACTATTCTGTTTATGCAATTCATTTCCTAGTAAATAAGTAATCAAAGGGAAAAATTTATAATGTAAGAAAAGAAGGAGTTTCCCCAGCAATTTTTTCCATGTGGCTGTGAAGGAGCAAGGGGCTGGAACCAGGGTAGGATGACAGTGATGGACACCCCCCCTCCAAAACAAAGCCTGCAGAGAACAACTTTGACCCCTCATCTGCCTGGCACCACTCCACCACTGGTTTTCATAAAAAACAATCCAAGGATGGAAGTAAAACCAAGGTCTGAGAACACGCCGCAACTGCTCCAAGGGGATGGCAAATTTGCAGATGCTCACACCGGATGAAGACGATGTCTGCTGTACGGTCGACATTTCCTCATTGCCATTGCTGCCTAAGCCCATGAGCCGCTACACAAACCATTTGGGCCACATTGCTCCACTGCATTTTTGTAATTAATCCCGGAGGACGCAGCCGAGCTCCTCCCTTGCTGCGCGGCGAGGAGATCCCGCGCTCCGGTGCGGGCCAGCGGCACTGAGTCGCTCTGCGGCGCGGGCGCCCCGGCCATTAGGCAGCCTGGGCGGTGAAAGGCAGCGGATTGATGGCGTGGCAACAGAAATGTCACCTGGGGAGCTGGGTGCCGTCCTCCCAGGGATGCTGGAGGTCAGTTACTATGGCAACGCCGAATGAGCTCAACCTTGTAACTGACCCTTATCTTTTTTTGATCTGTGGCACCCTTGGGACCTTGGCTGGAAATCAACTGGAAAATAATCTGGTCACATATCAGAAAGAAAACTATTTATACTTATTTATTTATCCAGGTAGAGCTCATATCTCCCTTTGACGATTCTGCCAGACTAAAGACACCCATCATGTTCCCTCAGCGGTTTCAGTGGCTGTGCGGAAACACCCGGCTCTGCGCTGTGAGAAACCATGCCAAACCCCCCTGCCACTGCAAAACGCACACACACAAACTGCCACGGATATCTGTGCTCATGACTCTACTGATATATTGCCAAAATCTTGCCTTGCTCTCAGCCCCCAACTTGCCTGTGTGGATAAACATGCACCTACACCCCTTCTTGGATGGTTTAATATTTTATGCTGGTATCCGCTAATCATATTCTTTTGTGCTTTATCTCTCCGCTGAAATATGATTCTGCTTTGAAATATATTTATATGATCTAGAATGGCACAACACTGATGTCTTTTATGAGCCGAAGATTGTTTAATAAAATCTTGCATTTCTGCTTCATCCTTATGACAATTTTACTATTATAAGTTTTTGAGGGATATGAGAGCTGTCCACTGTGGTTAGAAACATCTCTTTAATGAAAAATGATAACACGGGGGCTTGGATTTTTCTAGAAACTATGTATGGAATACCGACAAAAATACAGAGTTCCCAACATGCATTTGTATGTAATTTTGTTGGTTTTCCTCACATTTGCCTATGGAAAAGACTCATTAAAATCAGTTCTGTTCTTCATAGTTTTCCAAGGGATGGGCAGTCCAGACAAGGGTTTATCAGCACAAAGGGCAATTGCTTTTCTTCAGGTGAGGAGACTCTCTGGGGAAACGGGATTTGGGAAATCGAGGAATATATTAGGAGACAGAAGCCACAGGACTTGCTGGTGCTAGAGGAAGTGCCTATGGATTCCTGGTAATAAACTCCAAGGTTACTTGTGATGTACTTCAGGCTCAAAAAGGTATTCTTTTCCATGCTAAATTAGCCTAACCACACAACGGGCTTTAAACTCTTTCATCATCTTAGGGGGCCTCGAGCTCAAAATATGCAGAATTAGATGCCAAATTATTTATAGGGTAGCTTGTAAGTTCACTGCCTCCAGTATATGTCAGTACACTGCAATATTAAAATGACCATCAAAAAGAAGCATGGTCCCAGAGGGACTGGGGATGAGATTGCAGGGAGTTTCCTACTGACTGCGAGTTCTGGCGCTGCTCCAGAGCCCCTGCCCCGCTCCTGCCGCAGGCTGTGTGCTCCCACTGCACCGCGTTCCCGAGGGGAGGGCTGGGCCTCACACATGGGAGATGGGGCTGCCAGGCCCACCTTCGTCAACTTAATTTTCAGTTTACAAGAAAAATAAAATCTGAAAGTTCAAAGGAGTTCATGGAGTTGTGCATCATCTATCTCTGACTGCAGAGCCCCAGAGGGACCTGCCTGCAGAGCTTTATTTTAGATTTAGATTTAGATATTAATCTGGGAAACTGCATGAAGATAATTTATAGAAATGCACTATACTTTAGCACAATAACTTCACACTTTATCAGCCTTTCTCTGAAGATGCCTTTTTTTAATAGCCTATATTAAAACTTTTTGTGTACTAAAGCCTGATAGGTCTGGCTGTTCCTTCATAATAGTTGATTAAGGAATAACTCCACTGGCTTCCATGCAAAAATGGAAATGCAAAACCCATACAGGAAAAGAAACACATGCTGTCTTTGAGTGTGCGAGTCCATACAACCACACACAGAATTAGCTTTATCCAGACTAATGAACCCCTAGGAACGACTAGAGTTTAGTCTCATTCCCACACAATTCAACCCAAGTCATGTATTTAAATGTTTTTAAATACTCACAGTTGTGTTATTTCAAGTTTAATGTCAATACCTGATGAAACAAGTAACACAGCCCTGAATCCAGGCCCATGGCCACACAGCCTGTTCCCTGCACTATCCTCCCTCATACCATTGTATTGCTGAAAACTAAATATACCTTTATTACTCCTGGTCTCCTCCCTGGGACCAGCTCGCTGCACTGCTACACAGCAGGAATACATTCATCCTCTCATCCTATTGACAATATCACATCGAAGAGCTCAGTACAGACAAATAGCAATAACTAGTATCTACTTGGCATCTATTCTTCTTGTGAAATTAAAAATTAAAATTAAAACATCATTATACTCTTATTAAACATCCCACTGGAATATGCCGATGCTTTAAAAACATGCAAAGCTTTAAACCTACTTTAAAGAGGTGTGAAGCCCTTTTTTTACTCCTCTTACAGGCCTGGCACGTTCCCCAGCCTCAGCAGCAGGCCCCCAGAGGCGCGAGGTGCCCCCTCCCCACCGCATCCCACGCGGGCCCCTTGCAGTGCCAGCGAGTGACTGCGGTCACACAGAGGCCCCTGGAGCTGCCAGGACCCGCCAGCCACGAGGTGCCAAAGGCAAAGCCTTCCCTCCCACGGGCAACCCCTCCCCTGCCTGGGTGCGGGGTGGCAGCTGTGTCCCACAGCTACTGCTCAAAAGGCATTTCCCTTTTTGCTGGGTGCATTTTGGTCTGCTCAGAGGCAGGTTCGTGAGCTGGGGATGCCAGGCAGGGTGAGCCGCCCCTGAGCTAACCCAGCACACCTGGGACAGCACATGGTGTTTGTTAAAACACCAACTCCCACTGATGTGTATCGCTGATCTTCACATTACCATTTCCCAAGTACACACTGACATGATAGACTTTAAATCTATCGTTTAAATAATCATCAGATTAATGGTCTCTAATAGTATATAATTAACATGACAGGCTAGAAGCAAGTTGTTGTCACACTCAGCAACGCATAGAGTAAGAGAAAGGCATAAACTGCTCCCATGATGGCATCAGGGAAGCAGAAAAACCGATAGAAGGAGAAATAGAAATAAAACTCTTAACAAAAAACCCTCACCTAAATGTACAACTGAACTGAGAAACACTGAAAGTTCTTTCAGGCATCAAAGCATAATAAATGTCAATTTTTTGGTTGTTTTTGAGTGGGAGGGTAGACTTTTGTTTCCATGAGCAAAGAAAAATTCTATTATCCCTGCACTGGTCCAATGCCTCTTGAGTGAGTACAGGTGAACTGGCACAAGGGGCCTTATTCTGATATTGCAAGTTCTGCATAAACATGGAAATAAGTATCCAGTAATGTAAACTTTACTGCAGTATCAGCTATGGTCAAATTAAAGATTACATTAGTATAGGTATCTGGCAAATGGCGCAGTGGGCATAGAGTTAAGAGTGCAATTGAAAACCAACCATGAGCATTATTTTTGTGGCAGATTACCAAACACTCAGAGACTGGCCAAATGTTGCACCTCTATTATGCTGGGGAAATTTGCACCACTTACTCAAATAAATGCATTTCTTTTAAATACATATTAATTTTGTTTTCTTATTAAGAAAAGGTACTCCTAGGGAAAAGTCTCTGGTTAAAAAGCAATCTCTTATGGCATTGTTATCACTTTAAAGACCAAATTTCTTTGAAATACCTACAGACAAGCAAAAAACCCAGAAACATCTCTCAGCTTTTTGTTGGAAAATAAAAATTATGGCTACCCAGCTATCTTGATGTGAGCATTCAGCACAAATGCACCTGAGCTTACTTGTTCATCTGAGGGATGAACACGTCGCAGCCCAGCCCCACAGAGGGTCCTGTCCCCCACCCCTACCGAGGTGCCTCCTTCACTCCTTCTCCCCAGGACTAGGGCTGGACCTCAGGGACACAAACCAGTTATTGGGGATGACAAAATGAGATGCCACTGCAAACAGAGGGAACCAAGGGTGACTAAATAAGGTCTGGCTGGCTAAGATAGGTAACTGATTTTGCATGGCATGAATATCTCTCAGAGCTCGTTAAGTGCAAATATGCCCAAAAGAATGAACCTCCCATATGAGACATATTTTAAATCAGGAATCCTAGGGTGCAGTAACGCATGATATTCCTTAAGGCAGTCAAAAAGAAGAATCTGCATGAAAACAAGAAAATATCTTAAGCATCTCTGCATTATGCAGACATATATTCTTGTACTGTGGGATTATGCACAAGTAAATGTACAGAGCATGTCCCATTGATGTTGGTGGAATTTGCTCGATTAACACTCCACAGTCCAGGTGGAAATCAAACCCTATGGCAGCTTTGTCTTGAATAAGAAGAGAAACTGTAACCCAGTGACCTCTTGGAAGAGATCTCACAGCTGAGCAAGGGCTCTGCATAACGCTGACTGCAGTTACTCTGGGTAGCGCTCATCTAACATACAAACATGATTTACAATGTATAAAACCTAATATTAAACTAATAACACCTTTACGTGTGTTCTTTGTCCTGCATGTGAGCCAGCCAGCTTGCACGCTTCACATATGATCTGGAGCTGGACAGCCAGCACTGAAGCAGTTGCCCTGAGCTCTGCACAGAAGGAGAGCTCAGGGCCAGCACACACATCCTGCAGAGCTGTGAGGGGCACCAGTGGCAGGGAAACATAGGCAGAACCTTCTTCTGGGATCCTAAACTCAGAGGACTTTGGCCTCTACCTTTGTAAACAAATTCCTTTCTATTTTACTATGTGAGTAGCTCGGTCATGCATATATGGCTGTCGGCAGATACTCTGTCAGTGCACAACATGGCCAGCTTGGTTTTATTTTTTTTTTAGAAATACATTTTCTTCATTTTATATGTCATTAGCTTATTAATCCATTAAGGAAAGCCATGTGCAAACTCTCACACTGTAGACAGACTCTGGAGAACATATGTGGGCTATGACAGAAAACTTAGGGTAAAAGATAAGGAAAGTCTGTATTTTTGTTTAAGTAAAGGGATCTGGAAGAGCCAGTCCTACTCTGGTGCTGAAGCAGCCCTCTTCCAGCCACCTGAAAGGGTGAGCATGCCACAGTATCAAAACACAATGACATCCAGGAGGCTCTGATGGCTCATTAACAGCAGGAGTCCTACACAGCTATTTTTGCTTAAACTTACTCAGATCTCAGGCTCATGGTATTGTAAAGGTTTCCTGGGCTCTCTGCTAGTCCTCTCATTCTCAGAAGTTACATTTAAAAATAAAATAAAATTCAAAAAAAAAAATACCAAGCCCCAGGCCTCTGCCCAAAATGAAGCACTAAGACGTTCCCAGCAGGATGGTGCATTCAGGGTGTGCACAGTACGAACTGGAGCCATGCAGAGGTGGCTGAGATGACTTGGAAAGATCCAAAGGTGTAGTTGGATTGCTGTACAGAAAGGCCTGATATGCAATCATTGGACTTGAAAGAGACTTAGGGGTATCCACCTAATAAGTCCACATGAGAAGAACCATATTCCACAGCCCTGCGAAAGTAACTGAGAAAGAATGAAAAATGAGAGGAAAGATCAAGCTGCTTTTCAGCTGTGCCTTCAAATAAAAAAAGATTCTTAATCAAGCCATCATGGAGTCCCTGCTTCAACCAAAAAGGTTTCTCTCTGTCAGAGACCTGTTACCCGCCATTTTATTCTTTTCTTTTTTGTGAGTTCTTATTTTAACCTCAGATTCAACAATCAGCATTAAGAAGTCGGCATTTGCTCCTATCACCCCAGAGAGGTAGGGAAGATACAATTGTATATATGCAAAATAGGTATGAACTCTGATAACAATACTTTGCCTGTAGGCAAAAATTGACTTTTTAAATGGCAGCCACTATAATAATGTTAGCCTAAGACCCACCCTTGCAGGATTTTCCTCTGCTTAATAAAAACAAGGTAAACACTGCTAGGAAATGAAAAGAGTTTGTGTACCCATAATATAGGGGATGTTTTAGTGGGAATGGGGGAAAACAAAATTGTAAAATAAAAGTAAAAGGTCTGTCCCACTGAACTACAAATACACCTGCTGTACCAGCATAGAGGGGGTGAAGCAGCAAGTCTGTAGCCATAGAGGCAAGCAGGTCTGCCAAGATCCGTTCCCTAAAGCTTGTTAGTCTCAACCAGCAGCACCTGAAAAGGCCTTGGGATGCCTTCCCCACACAGCTTATCCTTTTGGAAAACTGCCTACAGAGGAAGGGTCTAAAGCAATGGTCTATGAGATGAGTGGTAGATCATGCCTACTCTTTGCATTTCTATTCCTTACGATTACCAACAGAAACTGCATTGCTACACAAGAGGAAGTGCAAGAACAGCGATGCCTTTCTAATCACATCCGAGGTGTGATTAGAAAAGTCTGGCTCCTCGAGGGAGTGCTTTGGGACACCTGGGATGCCCTGGTGCCACCCATGTGCCTGAACTGCCCCAGCAGCTACAGGGAGCAGTGCCAAGGCCACCCAGCCCCAGTGTGACTGGCCACTCCTCCATCAGGTACTGGCCCTGGCAGGCTGTGGGGCACATCCCGGCAAGCGGCGTGCAGGCAGCGTGGCATGCACAACAGTTGAATCTTTGCAGCTAGATGAGCATCAATTATGCATTGTATCAAAATCCAAAATGCTAGAGCATGAAGCAGGCAATTCAAAGAAACAGCATGAGCAAAGCAAATGCCAAAGAAATGAAAAACATGTCCAAAACTGTGACGGAGTGCCGGGCTATTTTTCACATAACATCATCAATCGTCTCTCATCGAAGATTTCAAATACTTGTGAAGAGACTACAAAAATATTCAAAGATACAATATTTGTATTTTGAATGTTAATTTGACACAAAGGAGTGTGCATGAGGGAATGTTTATAATCAGCACTCCAATAAACTCACAAATGACTCTAGTATTTTATAAGCTTGTTAGAAACAAATCACTCCCTTAGCTTATATTTACTTACTGATGAATAATAAAAGGCCTCAATACACAAAGAGTAAATTCAAAATGTTTTCCTCTTGTTTTATCTTCTATGACAATACTGGAACCCTCTCGTTCAGGCTGTGATTCCCAAACATGTCTCTCCTGGTTTTATGGCTAAATATTGATTTTTCTGTGCAAGCAGAGGCAGCTTTGAACGTTAGTTCCTGCCCCTAGCCCCCCTGTAAAACAGATGCCCTGGTCTGGAGCTGAACAGCAGTGGCTGGCCTTGCCCCCTGCCCTCGTGCTGCCTGCAGGGGTGGTGAAGGGAGCACGTCCAGTTGTGCCCATTTATGCAGCAGTGAAGGTGCAGTCCGAGTGCTCAGTCTTAGGAGGAAGAGGAGAAGATATGCACACCTTGCACACCTCCTGGAGCAAAGCACAGAACAGTTGAGCAAAAGAGTATAAAAAGAGACTTTGCAATACTCCTAAACCTGCAACAGTCCCAAAAAACCACATCAGCTGCTTCAGTTGGTCTGCAAAGGCATGGGTGAGGTGTCAATACAATACAGGCTTCTGTGACCACCCAAATACCCTACACACTGTTGGTGCAACGGCCCAGTAATTGACCACAGCTGAAAAACCCCTTTAGCCTGTTTAAAACCACCAGGATGCTCTAATGCAATACAAATCATGCTTCAGCAGACAACATAACACCTACACCTTCCAAATGCTATTAGTTATACACCAGCTCAAACCAACAATGCTGTAGATGCGAGCACAGGAGACCAGTGCTAGCCATCAAGCCCTGGCAGTAGCTGTGCCGTGGTACCCACGTGTGCCATGATAGCTGGATTTCAGAAGTAATTGCTGCATGGGTCGGCGTGCTGGTTTCATAAGTGGTAAGTAGCACAAATGGAGGGAAACAAAAGTTGGCAGAACAATGCCTCATTTTTCTAATGTAACTAAGTGCTGAACGTGGTAATGGGAATTGTGGGGATACTTGTCTTTATGCTCTTATTTACCCAATTGAAATAATACAGGCATATTCTAATGCAGGTTTTTACTTAATGTACAGTTAAGCATTACACAAACATTTTATTGTGGTCTGTAAAGATGATCTATTTAGAGTAGCTGAAAAAAAATCAAACACTGCATTCAAGCGTAAGTGCTTCTGGTAGACACACAAATGCAGAGCGACTTTGCAAAGTAAATGTAACACAGGCTTTTGTTCTAGATGGCCCTGTTGATTCATGCACAGGCATCAAACACATCTTCACCACCCCTTAAAGACAAACCAAACTCTGCCATGGGCCAAGCTGGCTGGACACACAGCATCTTTGTAATTGCATTCAGATGCTGAAGTGAATAAACACATCCAGGCCTACTCACAGCCCCGGCATCCACTGGCGCTGCAGAGTGTGACGTGTGAACTCGAGGCAGCTTCTGTAACATGCCTAGTGCTGGGACTGGCCTGATGATCTTGACATGGAGCTGGGAATCACTGCAGTATTGCAGAACATATAACAAAGCTTGCACAGCCCCTATTATTAACCATGATTCAGGTGTGCATGGAGCTGATTAAGCAATTAGTCATTACAGACATACAGCTTAGGATTCACGTTTCCAGAGCACATCATAAGATGTTTTTATTTCTAGAATCGTTAATGGCAGAGCCATGAGAATAAAATTATTTTTTCACCTGTAGACAAGCTATAAAGCACTGTACAGGAATTTACTAAGAAGCGCAACACTGACAAGCGATATACTTTCAAAATAAATCTCAGGGCTCCAAAGCCATGGGCACGTGGCACTGCCACTGCAATCTTCCTCAGGGACAGAGACCACCCATCATGGAGCTCAGCTCCCTCACCTGCCACTCTGGCCAGCAGCTGGAGCAAAGGGAAGGCTGCAGATGGAGGATCCCAGAGACGCTGCTCTACAGTGCAGGTGAGAGGTCTGATGGAGGAAGCCCAGGCAAAGGAAGGTGGAGCATGGCTGTCCCAGAACAATGCTGCTGCCATCCCCATCACTTCCACACCACTCCTATGGGAAACTGCCCTTGCCAAGTGCTTCCCACCCCTCTCTGCTTGTAATGCAGTGCCTCCAGCACCACAGGGTGAGGTGCAGTGCTCTCGGGCACGTTTGTGTTTCAAAAGCAGTGCGGGTGTCTGAAACCCCAACCACTTAAGCCAGTAGCAAAGTTTATAGTCTGTACCCAGGTATCTCTCCAAGGCTGAGTGTAAAGACCAGCACCTCCCAAGCCACCAGGCAAGGGGGGCTACTCAGCCCTCTGCTCTTCATCCCTGGTGGTGCAGAGGAATAGGGAGGCACAACATCCTTGGGGGAGAATTCCTTATACATTGTTCCAACATCAGCACTTCAGCCCCCAGAGAGAACAGTGACTAATCCCCAATCACTCAACAAACTTTATGCTAATGGATGGCAGGAAAAAACATACAATTTCTCAGAAAGGAAGATAATTACTGGGGGCATGTGGAATGCTAGAAATGCAGGAAACAAACAACTGAAGGAAAACCCATACAGGACATGTCAGGGTTTCACAAGGAAAATGCTGTCAACTTGCCACGGTGTGTGTCAGGAACCTCAATGCTCTTCAGGCTGAAGTCAGTGGGATTTTCCCTATGGCCAGGGGCTGCAGTTTTAACTCTCTAGATCCATCTTTTATGGTATTGAAACACAGACATGAATTTGAAAAGGAAAGAAGTCATGTCATGAAAAAACCAGGAAAAATACACTTTCAGGTGGGAAGGGTCATGGCAGTCTAAATGACTGAGTACAAAAACTACACTACTCTCCATTTTTACAGAAGTGTCCCAAGTACAGTGCCCTCTAGGATTCTCCTTTGAGTTATCCATTTATTTTTGAAAAGCTTTTCTGGAGAAAATAAGCACTCCTTATTTCCAGGAATGAAAATGAAACAAACCAATCCTCAGACAGCTGGCAGGACAGGCAGGGCACAACCCAGGCTCGCTCTGGGGCTGCTCCCTCTGCCTCCATGCCTGGCAGGTGTCTCTGAGGAGGGGAGCACACCAGCTGCTCTCAGCCATGACAGAAGCCAGGCACCTCAGGCATGAGTGGTGACAATCCCAGGGCTTTCTGGAGGGGACTTTTCTGGGCCCAGCACCGTTGGCAGTGCCGTGCCATCCTACTGCCTGCACAGAGAGGATGGGCCAACCCCAGCCAGGCACTGGGCCCCGGATCACAGAGCAATGCGATGGCAATTTCTAAAGGATCGCAAAACCTACAACATCGCTTATGCTGTTACGGACAGGAGCTAAAGCCCGCCTATACTACCCTATTCCTGCTAAAAGCAAGCGAAGCCAGAGAAAGAATTCTCATGGCAGCCCTTCTGTCACGAGTTGTCCAGTTGTCCACTGGCACACTCCCTGTGCCCGGCTGGTCCGGCAGCTGCCAGCACGGGCAGGGCGGGCAGGTGGGCCCTGCGCCCGCGTGTCTGGCGTAGGGAACAACATCTGAGCACAGGATCCAGGGCAGCATCTTCACTTACGTGTGCTGAGTTGAAATAACTGGGGAGGATTTTAAATGGTTTCATCTCACCATTTGGTTTCCTTTTGCTTTTCAAAGCAGAGGAAGTATGTATCAATAAAGATTTAAAAAATAATTAATTATCACCATCATCAAGTCAAGCTCCCTGGTGCCTCGCTGTCCAGCACCTGCCCAAGTCCTCTCCCCTTTCAGTGAAGGATCTACCATCTCTGCACCATCCTTCTGCTTTGGAGCTCTAAAGCACTATTAAAATCAATTCACTTGGTGTCAAAAGCTCTCTTTCTTCTTGTACCCACTAGTACAGCTGTAGTATTCATCAGATTTTTACCACCAGGATTAATGTTATAAAATGTCACTTGCTACAGTAAAATTTATCAACATTATTATATACCATAGAAACTGCCACCACAGACAAATGCACTACATTAAAATTTTGTCTAGAGCTCCCTAGAGGAAACATTTGCTGCAATTTGTGTAACAGTTTATATATTTATGCTATTTAATGGTACAAAGCAATAATTATGACTTCATTCACTGATAAGCAACAGCATTATATAAATCAGATGCGGATTTAGAACATGCCAGCTTTGTCACTGGCCTACTACTTGTAAATTATGTTGCTGTTAAAAAAAAAAATCTAAGCAAATATGAGTTAGCAGCAGGAAGCTAATAATGTGCCTCCAGCTGTTCCAGTTAACCTGCAAATGTGGCCATCTGCACCTCAGGAGAAAAAGAAAAGGAGAGATAGAGGGAGGGAGGAAAAGGAGAGAGGAGAGAAGCTCCCACTAACGCCAGCACAAAGCCTAGGCCCTGAGCAGTAGGAATGACCTTGCTCCTCACGACCAGACAAGCACATATTTAAAATCAGAAAAGTTACTAAAGAATAAAGGACCTTTTCTCCCCTAGACNAAAAAAAGAGAAAAAAAGTCCTTTCCACTGCCTTTTTTCTAGAACAGGCTGTCTTTTACATCTGAGGTTATTATTTACTGCATTGCAGGTCTGTCCAATGAGCAGGTTTTTCTTACAACTTCTGCCTTTCATTTCTACTTTTTAAGACCTCTTCACAGACCCATCTTGTATTTTTTTTTTTTTTAAATGGTGGTCATTGTAATAGATTTATTCCTGCTTCAGACAATTTAAAATGGATCTGCAGGGCACAAAGGCTGAACTATCAAACAAGACCAAAATTCTCAGATAGAAAGTCACAGATCTTGCAGTGCACAGCAGCTTCACTCCTACCTTTGGGTTCACGGGGATGAGGTGTCCCTAGGACGTGCAAGTAGTGTTTGCCCAAAGATTATTTTATAAGAGACTTCTGTGGAATCTGGGTCACAAGGAACTGACACAAAATATTCCCTTTGACATTCACCCACACATTGAAGACACAGTGGCTGAAAGCGCAGGTCCCGTACATTGTTACACTTTGGTAATCCGACAGCAGTTTAATACTAACAATTCTCCAAGATCCGTGTTAGCAAGGGCTCCCCAATACACCTCCTAGAAAAGGATGGTGAAGGCCTCAAAGGATTTTTTTATTTCTTTTTTAAGGTCTGACTCTGTAAAACAACGAGCTTAATTCTTGTGAAGGGCACGAGGTCAGAGGGCTCAGTACACCTCCCTGGAGCTGCACCGCTCTGCCTCACCTGCACTCTTACACAGCATCTTTGTACTGCCAATCCACTCCCAGCGCCCCAAAAAAGCCTTGTTCTGGCACAGGTTATCGAAGCTGCCATTGACCTTGTGATGCTTAAATAGACTCAGGATTATCATCTCTCTTAAAGTAAAAAAAAATCTCATCTTGCCTCTTCCAAAATTAAGCAGTCCAGTTTGTTTCCTTGTTTTAGGTGCACATCTGTTTGCACCAGTTCAGGTGTCATAGTTTTGATAAAACTCTTGAAGTACTGAAAGTGTCCAATATTGAGTCTTGTGGATCCTGATCTCGAGGGTGGGCAGCATGAGCTCCTCAGAGCACATCACAGTCACAGAGCAGGGGATCTATCTGAGCAGTGTTGTATGGCCCTGACTGCTATTATTAGATTTTCACCAAGGAAATATGATTTTATCTTCATTCCAATTTTTGTAACTATAACTCGTTCCAGTGCTAACTGCATTTACATGGATTTATAATTCACTTGAAAGATTAACTCAGGCATACATAATTACAAAGAAACAAAACCCATTTTTTTCCTCAAAAATACTGAATTTACTTTAAACTGATCAGGTGTGATAATGTTGGGGCACATATCTGTTTTTAAAGCCATCTTTAATGTTTTTCTCTATTTAAGAGTTTTGTGCCCCAATGTTGTTTAATATTTTCAAGTGAAATACCTTACCCTGATGTTACATGCAATCAATAACCAATCTCTTCCAAACATTTACACTACACTTTGGGGATGTTGGTGGATATGATAAAACCTGTGATTTGCAGTAGGTTAAAGAACCAACGGCTGCATGATGACTCAGTAAGTTACCAGCATTTACCCTTTGAATTGTGTTAACCAATGCAAAGTGCCAGCAGTGTGATGTGTCTGGTCAGGGAAAGGCATGAGCCATCTCTCCAGAGGAAAATAAGCTTTCCAGGTAAACCTCATCTGGCCTTTCTAAAATTAATTTAATCTAGAAATTGCCACATCTTCGAAAGCACCTGGGGTGATGCTCTACTTTCCAGTATCAGAATATTCATAACAGCAAACAACATATACAAATTCTTCAAGTGCCATTGACTATCCGAACATAGCGGGACATTTTGTGCACATAGCACAGTTCTGGTTTTTGACAAGTTCCATTTAATCACACCAAACCTCAGTTTAGTCCACTGGCGTTTTCAGAGGCAGGTAGCAAGTAAAGCTGGTCAACATCTACGTCAAAATGATCCCTGGTCGTGTGCCCCTGAGGCTTCATCAAGACTGCCAGGTCGCGTTGCGCAAACTGTGCATGTCCATGCGTGTGGAGTTCCCAAGTGCTTTAGCTCACAAGGTCTGAATGCTCCTCTCTGATGGGAATCCATGTGTCTGCTTCCTGTCCCTATCTGTTCACTGCTCAAAACAGCACCTAACGAGATCCTAGATGTATGCAAATGACCCATAATCCTCATTTATAAAGAAACCCCTTCACATTGCCTTAATGAACTAGGAGGGGTAGTGTCAGATGGATTCTCACATGAGCACGAATAACAGAAGAGAGAAGCAGATGGAAAGGGGCAGAAACAGCTATTTCTAAACCCATTAATAAAAATCTTGTTAAAACACCTTACTCTAAAATATAAACCTAGATATTTGATTTGTTTAATTTTGTCAGAACATTTCTGTTCCCTTCCGGTGCTAAGATGGGTGATGGCAGCAGAGAATCATGTGCACCCTGTGCCAGTGAGCAGCCCACATCCCTTGGAGATGTTCACCAGCATGCAATCCCCTCCCGGCCTCTCCTCAGCCATGGGAAATCTCCCTGTTATTTCTCAGCTCTCATTCCTGACACTCCACAGGCTTTCACATAGCACACTGAGAGACCAATGAACAACTCGAGTAAACTCTCCAACTTAGCAAGAAAAAGTGTGACTGGAAAAATTTAACTCCCAAAGAGACAGTTTGAAAAAGGTCAAAAGACATGGTCAAATGGAAGGCCTTCCAATAGCTCCGTAGTGCCACAAGCATTCACACAACACATTTACATCATGGAGGTGAATAAATCAAACTGTTTATCATACTCATAAAAGACAGTGCATGTCTGCAAAATATTTTTGGGGCAATATAGTCAAGGGGAAAACAGCTACAATCTCATACAAGTAATGCTGTGGCATTTCTATTCTCTCCTTATTGACCTGAACAATCTGATCCAGAATTGTTATGCAAGTGGCAGAAATGCAGAATGAATTTTTAATAGCCCTGTGTGTGCAAGAGAACAAAATTTCATAAAAGATGTTAAAGCGGCTTCCATAATGCTGGCTTATGTAGCTCTCCACAAAAAAAGGCACTCTCAACTACAACAGTTAATCCTTAGGATTTACAACACATCATAACTCATTCCTGCTGTACGGAGGAGTCCATCTCTCAAACGCGAGTGATCTTGCAATCACAGATGAACTCCAGTACTTAAGTACAATGGGATACGTTTCACAGTGTCAGCCCTAATTTTCAGCCTTGACTTTGATTTCCCCTGCCTTAGTGGGTTCCAGGCAGACCCTCGGTGTTACTCTAATGTAGGTTTTTTGCGGTTTTAATATGAATATTGTGTCAAGAAGCTGAGATATTAAGAATGACAATACATTATTATTGCAGCAGGGAAATCTCCAGAGTCCTAGAAGTAGGATTTTGAAAACCACAGTAAAAAATCAATAGCAATCCACAAGAATTCATAAAGGAAACGTGTCAGTCAGCACCTTTGAATACAAATCTTAAATTTTAGCTTAAGCAGACTGGACAAATACAAGTCATTTAAAAGACAGAGGAGGTGAACGTGCCCCAGCTTTTCAGGCTGCAGGAGGGAGCCTGTCTTGCTTGGCTGCCCCAGGAGTGCCTGAGATGCCCTTGCCCTTCTCTGCCGGAGCCCCGAGGCTAGCCCCAGCCCCAGCCTGCCTGAGCCAGCGTGTCCCTGGTGGCTGCACGACAAGGAAGATGCTGCATCCCTGACACTGCCTGCACCCAGGCTCCTCCCTCAAAAGCAACCACCCAACAGGATGTAGGGAAAAAACAGCTCATCTGCACTCCCTGATAATTGTGCTAATGAAAAGAAATACCAAGAATGGTACATGCAAACCTTTGAAGAATTCATGGCCAGACATCTGCTTGCAAGGTAGCCGTGAGCTACCTCCAGCAACAGGACTTATTATTGCTTGGGTTTGATTCATGTAATCAAAAATATCCACAAAATCAATTAATTAAACACTTCATTTGTATATAGCTAACTATGTATTATTGAAGTGTTAGCAAAGCTTCCTAATCCTCCTCTCAGGAAGAAGCCTGTTTAACTAGATTGGAAAATAGAAGGTATGACATACAGAAATGTCCGTAAGGCTAATGCAAACGGTCGGCCTTTGCCATCTCAAATGTTGCCCAGAGACTGGGTACATCTGAACAGGGCTTATTCTCATCATTCAGATCACTTGCCTACACTCTGACTTTGAAAGAAGTTTTTGAAAGAAAAAACAACCTGCGAGGTGCTAAAGATGAATGGTCTTGCTCTCTTCAGTAAGAGTTCGTAGCGGAGCTCAGAAGGAGAAAAAAAATCTTTTTTCGGACCTCACTCTCTTGTACAATTTGCACAACAGAAAAGCTGGGTTTGATTCACAAAAGAGGTGAAGTTATAAGCAAAGGAAGCACACAAAGATTTGAGTCTAAATCCAGTAGTTGGTTAGATGCTCTCAGTACCTTCCTACAATCTCTGCAGCCTGTGTGCTTTCCCACTGCTACTCAAAAACACCTTAAAAATTAGCTGTTACAATTTTGGAGGGGAAAGGCCAGAGGACGTAGCTCTGACGGTGGTCCAGGGTTTTCAGTTCCTACTCAGGAGACTTCACAACTGTTTTTAAATGGAAGTACATAGCGTTCCCTGGCTGAGTGACACAGAAGCACTGCTTAATGGCCAAGGAGGATCTGCTGGCAATGGCACTGAGGACTTCCACAAAGCCCAGGGGCTCCAACTTTAGCAGCTTTTCTAGTCAAGGCCATGGGAAATGCTGCTAAAAACTGCGGCAGTCGTTCAGGGCAACCATGAGATATAGTTCACTATACGTGTGCTACTTATCATGCATACTATTTATTAATTTATGTAGATTGGTAGACTGCATGACCAAAAACATGCCATCAGCAATGATGGGCATCCAAGCCTGCAGTAAAGGCTTGATCCAAAATTAGTTTCAGTCATTGAAAGATTTTTTTTTTTTACTGCTTCCAGTGAATATTGGTTCAGGACCTGAAAGCACTGAGAGGAGCTGCTTTCACTGCAGTAGTCATAGCAAATATAGTTGAAATCTCCATGACTGTGTCACAGGTAAAGCAGGGAGACAAATTAATTTAGAGAGCCCTATTGATACTTGATTTGATAGATCTTAACAGCAGAACTCTCTGAAGGATGATGTCACCAAACTGCAAAATTATTTAAGCTTACAGTCACCATTCTCCTGCATGTCCCAGCCCAAAAGAAAAGGATCTGATCTCCACAGCTAGGGTGGAAACCTTTACCTCATATAACTGGTACTGATGCACATGGGCAAATGTTGTAAAAGCTTTTTATAATGTTTTGTTTTCAAGCTTAAAAAGTAAAATAACACCACCAACCCACTGACAGCTAAAAACAAACCTCCTGGCACATAATGCTGCTCATCTGTGCTTTCCCCACAACTTGTACCTATTTATTCCCAAGACAACAGCACCCACTTCGACAGGGTGGGATTTTTTCCCTTTCATCAAAGCAAATTAGGAATAACCTCACCAAAGCCAACACTACTACACTGATGAAAAAACTAATCAGCAATGGACTCATACCCTGGGATTTTCTCTAAAATCTGACAGATCTGTTAGTAGTGAATTCTCAATCTGCCCTAGTTATCAGATGTGAGTTGGAAGGGCATTGAAAGGACAATAGATGTGCTGATACTTCCTAACTAAAGTTATAACATATTCTGACAAAAGTAACATTCCTAAGATAGCCCAAAACAAAAAAATTCTCTTGAATCTGAATTTGATTTTTTTTTTCTGAATTGCCTCTTCTTCTTTAGCTCCTGCGGCTGCATTCCCAAATGCAAGATGTTCATTGTCAATAAACACTGTGCAAATACACGCAAATAAAGGGGATCAGCAGAATGAGCTGCTTGCAATTACTGCCTTATCCACGAGAGAGCACAGTAACCTGAGCACATCCCCAGCCTTTAGTAAATGCCTCGTGTACGTACAGAGCACTGTATAACTCAAAAATTATAATTAAAATGTCTTAGCTCCTGTATTTATAGTAACATTTAAACTACTGTGCTTTCTTGAAGTCAGAGTCATTTACTTGAGAACAGCACACTTTACGGTGAACAGATCTTTGAAACTATACCGTGGGGATATGGCACAGCCACATGTAACTCAATATATGTCAACAGCTGTAAAAATATTGGTAGGAGAAGGGAAGGAAAAGCCATGAGCACAGATCAAGTGCCCTGTCTCTCACATCTGACTGTTTTCAGATTCTCACTCACTCCTCTCCTCCCCGCCCCCCCCAAATAATTGGGCAATTTTGGTGCAAGCTGTCATAAAAGCCAAGGTTTCTTTGAGGTTGAATGATCAAAAAGGTTATAAATGAAAATGATTTCAATGTTGGAGGCCTAGTGAGTGACCAAGGCACTTTCTGTAGCAGAAGGGTTTGTTCTAATCTTACCAACTGCACGCTTTCGTCAGAGCATATTCCTAGGGAGTTCACAGCTCCCCAGGGCGAAGCTACAGTAAATTCTGACTAATCCCCTCTGCATACAAATGAGCCCCTGGTAAGAGAAACTGCAGGGTGAGGCAGCTTATACACAGCACTGATTCTTCAGGTCTGCACCTTCAGCAAAGCAAACAAAATGGCACTATATTTTTTTTCTTCAATGGGACAAGCTTTCTGAAAAATAAAGCCTTAAATCCTAAAATGCAGGACAAGCTGAGGAAAGAGGGAAAGAGCACAGAGGAAAACGAGTGGCCAGGCAGTGGGGTAAACAGACAGTATCACCCCTTTAAAAAATTAATGAATTTAAACTTCTGCTTTATTAAGGGAGTGGTGGTTTTGGACTAAAATTTCATGTAAAATGAACATGGCACAAGATAAAATATTTACTAGCCTATTAAAAAATAGCAGGATCGAACCCTGCACTTCCATTGGTTGGCATCACCATATCGAAATACTATAGAGCACCAAGTCATTTATATTCATTCCCTGGCATTTCAAGGGATCTTTAAATGTTAAATTCTGCACCTATTGCTGCTTTAAAAGTCTTAAGCATTTCTCAGTGCAAGATGTGATTATTTTTTCCAGCTGCACATTATTTAATCACAGAGCATATATTTGGTGTAATTATTAACTCTTGACAACATGGGCTACTCCTGTTTCACAAAATTCCTGGGAAGCAGCTGGGTGTACAGCAGTAAGAATGGCTGGTGCTGTTGGCAGTACCTACCCGGCAGAGCTGAGGAACAGAAGAGGAAGAGGCTACAGAGTCATCCTCTCTAGATGTGGGAGCACTCTGCTCTTCCAGGGGCATGGCAAGTGCTTTGGGCACTCAGCACCCTCTGGGAGATAACGCAAAGAGCTCTCAGTGAGAACCACACGGAGCTTTTCTCTCTGCAGACCTGCGGAAAGTTGCCTTTGTTTTGGATATATACAGAGCCTGGGATGTTTACACTCTGCAGCCATTTTAATACAACTCAACGGAGATACTATCCTAATACCTTGCATATGGTTTTATATGATGAAATTTTCATGTATTTGCATGAGTTATGGGGTCAAGATGTACACAAGTTCAATTTTACAATCTCAAATTTGGTGTTTCTTGGAGATGATTCTGAAAGCTATAAAGGTATTTGAATACTCTACAATTCAACCTTAAAAGTTCTGGTTCAGATTCCTCCTTAACATTAAGCTTCTAAGCTAATAATTTTCTAATGATGTTTTGTGCTTAAAATTGATTCATTTGAACCTTGCAGCTTACCCTAAAACTTATTAGCTAAAGTAAATGCTCTTATACAGTGTTGTGGTATTAAGAAATAATCTAATCAACCAAACCCAAAATGTTGGCTGAGGAAACATTGCTGAATAGCCTATCCAACAGAGCCTTAACATGCCACAGGGATGGATCTGCACCAAGCCTCCACTCTGCTTCACAGCCAGCACAGCCCTTGGAGAGTGTGTGAGCAGCAGGCACTGCAAAGCCCAGCACCTCTTTCCAGCTGTGCTCCCGTCTGCCCTGGAGGAGAGGATGGGAGGGCTTGCAGATAAACCCCTCCTGAGCTCCAGGCTGGGCTTCTGGTACGTCCCACACACCTCCCCAACCTCTCCCTACCTTTTTGGTGGTGGGAGGCTGCAGAACAGAAGTCTTGCTGCAGTTAAAAAAACCCCAACCAAACCACAAACAAAAAGCCCACAAAACATTTTAAAGTAGCAGCACTCCCGTTCACTTGCCACAAGACAATATTACGTGTTTTGCACTCTGCTTCAGCCATAAGGAATTGCAGTCTATAAAAGGCACCACTGCACTGAAGGGGGGACTGTGTACCACTCCATGGAAAAGAAGTCTCCCATCGCAATCAGGAAAGTGTGTTATAGGGATGACCTTCTGACACAAAGCACAAATCTATCAGTTTGCCACTTTTACATGCTTCTGGTATTTATCTCTTCTGCACTCCCAACTCGTCTTTTAATTAGACAAACTCTCATGAAAGTCAACAAGAGTTTTGTCTGACTGAGAGCTGGGTTGGAGCATAATTGGATCACAATTCCAGGGGTGACAATGAATAAAATGCAGTTCTAGATAGGCACCAAAAGTGCAGAATCTTTGTAGTTTTAAAATTAAGCATGCTGGGGGGAGGGCTGCAGCAGAGGCTTCACCATCTCCCCCAGGAGGAAATGTTCAGCTCTTCCGTCTGCAAATCCAAAGGCACCACTGCAGATATCAAGGCGTGCCAGCACCCAGACACAGGAGCCAGAAAAGGATGAAGAATAATAGTTATTCAATGGAATAACTGATGATACATCATTGTGTTCAACAGCAATTCTGACATACTGCTGAAATTCCCAGACAAATGAGTAGAGATCAGTTTCCTACCACACCTACAAGACATGGGCAGGAATAATGTTTAAAGGAGAAGCTAATGCTAATACATACGGTGTAAAGGAGGCTTCCTTTTGTTTCTTTCTGTTTCTTTAGACTAAGGGCCAAATAATGAAACTGCCTAGAAGGTAACGTCAAAGTGTGGCAGCTTTAGCCAAGACTGTTCCACCACCAGGCTAAGAAACAAAGCTGCTGTGGAACAGAACTGTACAGCAGCAAACATTACACAGTAAAACCACACTTTGTGAGAATGTACATATTTAAAATCCTGATGAAATAAATAAGGCTTCTAAGTGGTCTGTATGGCGAGTTTTCCTTTAAAAAGGCAAGAGTAACTGAAAGCCAAGTTCTTGCTGCCGAATTCCTGGACACAGTTTCCAACTATTCCAATCAAGCAGCTCTGTGGTTGGGCTGGGATTTCAAACTTGCCACAGTATGAAGTCCAGTTTGGGCTATATTCCCTTCCCTCTCTCAGCTTGATGAAGGCTTCCCCGCAAAATCAAAAGGCTTACTGTCAAGTTTTCGATTGGTCTGGGCTTCATGCTATCATATGTGTGGTGATGGCAAGGAATATGAATGCGGCTCTGGCTCCACCATGGGGCCTTGAGGTTTCGTCCAATTCATCCAGGGACCTTATGAAAGTAGAGCGGGTCTCTTTTCATGTATATTCCGACTGCTGAAATTCCCTAGATGCACTGCAGTGTGGAAACGCGGTGTAAAAAAGAACAATAGCTTGAGAAAAACTGAGGCAAGTCTACTGAGTATGCTTAAGATAAACCAGCCAAGCTAATGCAAAAAAAAAAACCTGACAGACACTCTTCTGCATTCATTGCTTAATGAAAATAAAACCTTTTAGAAGTGGAGAAAGCTTCTGCATTCTAGCAAATATAAAATTGCCATGTTAACTTATAAGAATTGATGCATGTCTCGAAAATGCAAATATATAATTTTCAGACCCTCATGTGTTCAGATGAGATTAGATAGCTAGAAATATTCCAAGCCTAATAAAATAAAATAAAAACCCCAACAAAATTCACAAAAAGCCTCCCTCCAAAATCTCAAACACATTAATTCTCTTTGCACGCTGATTCATTCACCTACAACTGTCCACGTTAGGAAGTTAACAGAAAACTAAAATCTCCTAAGTGATGCAGATTACGGGATATCATTCCTAAACTGAGTGAGAAAAAAATCCTCAAAAACTAAACCTATTAATTAACACCTACTGAAAATAAAAATTTTTTTAGGCTTTTAAAATTTTTTTAGTTGTTATTATTGTTCATAATACAATACTATGCTCCTTTCTGGAAGACCAACAGAATGGTAACAAGCTTCATTTCCAGTAACTATGGTATTCTAAGGTTCAGACCTAAAATGCATTTTTGCTGCACTATACATCCTTTAATCTTCTTACCATGAAACTTTGTAATATATTCATTTGTTGCAACTATGTTTACTAAGGACATTCGTCAGACTGATTTCAAAATCACAAATAAAAAAATAAAGCTCAATATTTAGCACTTAATAATTTAGATATTTAGCTTTTTACAAGTGCTTAATACATTTTTATGACAACACTGGACTAGCTTAGTAACCTTGCTCTGCAAACAGCAGGAAGTCTTGCTAGTCCTGTTTTTCAAGGGCTGGTAGAGGTGACTCACTTGACTCTAATAGAGGACAAATGCACATATGTGCCCTGCATTCACCAAAGAGAGAATACTGAGTTAACACTCATTCCACATAGACTGGGAAGTTCAACATACACATTTCTTATTTGCCACTGCTTGGTGATTCACAGCAATAGCCAAGTGGAGAGCTTTCTCTTTGAGTTACTTCCCCTGTACTTAAGGGATGATTACTGAATTTGCATTAGCTCTATTCTGCCACACAAGTAAAACCCATCTTTTACTACTGTCAATATGAATAAATAATATAAAATAACAGGATCTATGTGAACGTGTACATAGTCCCATAGAGGAATATCACCTCCAAAGTGTATATATTAAAAACCAGCACACTACAATGAGTTCATGAGTCAAATTTCAGATCTAAGGTCCCAGAGAAAATTACCATTTCTGTTTTGAGTGTTCTGGGAAGATCACTGATTTGGTCCACTTACACTCCTGGAGCGCACTGTTTACTGTACACACTACAAACTGATCTCACTGGCCTTACTATGCCTTTCAACTCACTATATACATACATTTATATCTAAATTATCCCAAATTTATGCACAAAAAATAGGTTTATACATGTTAATATTAATACTGGATGATGCTGGAAAATGTTGGGTAGTTTGGGATAAGCAAAGAAACAAGAACCAGACACCTATAACATCAGCCTAATTAATTACTGATAGTTATTTTTTAGCTGGAGAATGCAAGTTCTTTACTTTACAGTCCTTTCCCAAATGAGACTGTTACTTCAGTAACCAAGAAATTACCCAGAGTTGTCTTATTGCTTTCATGGGTATCATGATAAATCCTCATGGTATACTCTGCTTCCCACTCTGATCCTTTCCTTTCTGCCAAGCTGGAAATTCATTATGCACCATACATGAGAAAGCAAGCAAGAGGGCATACTTTCAAATTCATATCATACATATCTGATAAGAACTGAAACACTGTATCTGAACTCCAACAAATTATTCATACCACACTCTGTGTACAGACAAAAGTCAGTATTTTAAACAAATATTTTTGAATATTTTATTTTAAATGAACCAGAGGTAAATCTGGCTTCAGCACTTGCAGGCAATACTGTGAGATAAACAGTCAGTTTATAAGTAAGGAGTAGGGACAGAGCTGTGGTAACTGTACAACCAAATTAAATGAAAAATGGGTACAAAAGTCCCCAGAAGCCAAAGTATGTCAACGTGATAATATAATTAATTCATGTTCATCACTCAGTTTTTCGTGAATGACCCTCTTGCATTAAAAATTGAGAAGCCACTTGGAAGCTGGCCTGCACCAAGGACAAGCAGGCTACTCTTGGTCATGGAAGTGGAGACCAAAAGGCATCGGTTCATTTATGCTACTGGGATAAGACACGGTCAAACAAATGTGCTCGTGCAGAGAGGTAACGGAACTGAGTGTAGGGGTGAGCAGCAGCACGGTGTGGAGGGCTGCAATCTACGGAGTAGAAGGGATCACCTGTGCTCACGAGGTTTCTTGAACTTGTCATGC
Organism: Cnemophilus loriae; assembly: GCA_013397755.1. Lineage (NCBI taxonomy): Eukaryota > Metazoa > Chordata > Aves > Passeriformes > Corvidae > Cnemophilus > Cnemophilus loriae. The sequence continues at coordinate 1,791,936 of VZTF01000268.1, read as the reverse complement.
TAGTGGAGACCACCTCTCCCATGGTAAAGTCACACTGGAAAACGGAGGAAAGGCCATAAAGATTTGTGTGCTTTAAATACCTCTCTGCTAACTGCAGATTTCAATGAGCACGCTCCCTTGGGAATCAGTTCTGCTTTGAGGTCAGTATCAGCAAAAAGCAATTGTGTGAGCTGGTCAATCTCTCGCTTAGACATGCAACAGTTCAGGAATATTTGTATTCTGTTTATTTTTTCAGGGAGAGAGACAAGTACAGAAAAAAACAGGATTATTTTTACAGTGTCACTGAGTAACAGCCTTTGACTGGACATGCCTCTTCTTGATCCTTGAAAATTGCCTCCCTACCTTCCCAAGTGTCAGGCTGTTGTGGCTGAAACCCACTGCACAACTGAGGTCCTGCCTATATTTCATTAATAACCAGATGCCTTATTTTAAAATATAACTTTTCTTTAAGTTACATCCTTTTCTTCAGTTTTCAGTTGGAAACTTGGCCTAAATGACAGCTGTGTAGGCCTCACCCCAGCTCGGCTCAGCAGGAGCTCTAATGTACTTCATTCTGGGGCTGGGAGCTGCTTTTAATCTATCAGCACGACTCCGCAGCTGCTGTAAGCTAGCTGAAAATTGTCTGCATACACAGGGTTTAAAATTTTGTAACCCTTTTGGTGCAACTTCTATTTAGGCAGGAACTCAGAAATGCAGCCACCAAGGTCTCTGGAGAGTTAAAGCAAAGCTCGAGACAACAGGCTGTGGGGCTTGGAAGGGCATGCCAGAAACCTCGGCACAGATTAGGAGTTTTCCTGAGTTCACAAGTTCAAATACCAATTTCCAGTAACTGTTTGAATGGATTTAGCCTTGCTGTAAGTCTGACAATCAGACTACAAGCCAGGCAATGAAATATTTCTGCTTTATGCTAGATGTCTTTAGCAATGAAAAACATCTCTGTGTATTGTTAACCGTGATAGGTTTGTTGTTAGCTCTGCCTCTCGTTTACAGCTTTTAGGAAACCGAACAAACATTACATTCACTTCCGAGAAAGCATGCTGCAGAGCAATTACTCCACATACACAAGACAAACTTTAAATACTCATAAAGTAAAATCCAACAATGTAGAAGTGTTAAATCTGCTACTGCCATCAACAGAAACTACACACAGTACAGTAACCCAGCGTCATCTGTTCCACTGGGACTTGGAGAGGACGGATATGAAACTATTGCCAAATATTTACACTTACAATTCTTACAAAATATCCGGAGTCCCTGGAGGATTAAACATAATCTTACATGTCAACAACCACCACCAACAAAAACTTTAAATATGGCTGCAATGTGTTTTCACAAAACTTTACTGTGATCACTGTTTAAAAGTCTCTTGTTTCTTCTGTTTTCTAGAAAAGGAGCAGCAAATCGTGGCACTGCTGATCTGCCAGTGCTGGCTGCAAGTGGCTGCCTGGCAGTTCTTCCATGCCTGCCCAGAAGCTCAGGCTCATCAACTGCCCCATTGTGGGGATGCTGCTGGCTGGCCTCACAATCGTTTCAAGAAGGGCAGGCCCTGTGATTAAGCACTGAAAGCTCACCAAACATTGGGCCAGAAGATACGGCACCAGCAAACAACCAGAAGTTAAAACACATGAAGTGGAGCTCTGCAGAAAGCGATCCCAGAGAGCTCCAGCAGCCCCACTGCGGGGAACAGTCTCTTTCCTGCCTGCCCACAAGCACGTTTCCTTTGAATACACAAGGGCTGAAACTGCTCCTTCTTTTCTGATACTCTGGAAGGGGCTCAGTATGGAAGGTTTCAAGTATTTGTACAGAGCACAAGCAGTTTCATAAGGCTGCTGCTCAACATGGCCCTCCTGCCAGACCCGACCCAGCGCCGGCTCCCAGGGATGTGGTACTTACCCTCCCGCAGAGCAAGCTGCACATACATGTGGAACAGTTTTCAGAGATCTTAAGTAATTTAAGTGCTGAATAACTTTATGGAGACTTTCACTAGCACATCTCCTAACTGAAAAATATACCAAAGCTAATTTTCCACCTTTGAGCACTGGAGACATACAATAAAACCAAAATAGTAAAAAGCAGAAGACCTATTCCGCCATCTTGTAATTACTGCTTTTCCTAAGAAAAAGCCTATTGCCATGTATGTTAAACAGTTAAGAACAAAGCTGGAAAGCAGAAACCGGGAGTCTAGGGCATTACCTGCTGCAGGACGCCCATAAGCAGGTCTCCTTGTAGAGAAGAGGTGCCACAGCCCTGGACTGGCAGCTGCATGGTGCTCATGGACAGTGTCATCCCCCACAGTTTCTAGGGGCTTCCTTCTTTGAACTGACTGCCTTTTTTTGTATTTGCTAACTTCTTTTCTTCCTCACCCGGTGTGTTAATTGCCCTTTTCCCCTGAGGTCACTTGGGTTTGCCTTTGTGCCAAACCCCTTTGTTCCTGTTGGTGGTCTATTTGGCCTGGTTGAACCTTTATACTTGACTTTAATTTATTATGTGATTTCTTTGTGTAGTGCTTGCAGACTGGGCAACTGGCCCATTGTGAAGGTATTAAATTCTATACAGTTATGTGCACGTGTACACAAACACACACCTCTTTCCTGCAGTTCGCTTCCTTCTGCAGCCATCTGCAATGGAACAGGGTCCTGCACTGGGGAAGCTTTGCCTTAGCTCCTCTGTTTTAATGACTGTAATCCACAAGGAGCAGTAAAAACAGCCAGCACAGTGCCCAGTCCCTCAGCTGCCAAACATACACCATGCTCCAGGAAAAAAAAGCTAGGAAAGTAACATTACCTGAAATTCACCTCTGGTCCACATACTCAAAAAAAAAAAAAATTACCTATAAGTGCCCACTAGCTTTTGGAAAGGGCCAGGGAAAAAAACCAGCAAACAAAACCCTGCAATCAAAGGCCAATTCCAGAATCTCAGATTCCTAAAAGAATTGATACAACAGCAGCTGTATCTCTTTCATTTGAGTAATTATCATATAATTAAGTGCATGAATTACAAGAGAGCCAAGGCATTAAATTAAAATATTTAATGCTTGTAAATCTGAAAATGATTACTGTGCTGATGTGCAGCTACCGAACAGTGAAGCTAATGGCACCACGACAGCACCACCAGCCTCCCATTATTCTGCTGTAGCTTAGGAAAAGTATGAGAATTTTAGAAATCCTTTGCTGAGGAGGAAAATTACCTTCGATTTTTTATACCTAGCAACTGAGCCTTAGGAACTGTGTGCCTAAGTACTGAGAGCAAAAGAGTAAAGGCCAAAGAAATCTCTGAGCTAAAATGTAATGTTTTATCTCACAGATGCATAGGGAGAATTAAAAATGTAAACGTCTTGTTGAGAACCTTACACGGGGCTGAACAGACGAGCTATTCCCAGCATTTTCTTTACAGTGGGTCATTTTTCGTTACCCAAATTTAGCTTCATCCAAACTCAGTCAGCAGTTTGCAGGATGTGACTTTCAGTAATTCATGTAAAACAGATAACCAGAGATCTCTACTCAAGGCATTTTCCTAAGTAGAAACTGACAGAAGAAATCCTTGACACTACAAAGTCTAGCTCCTGAGATTTGGGGGCAAACTGTTTGCACTTCCCTGAAAAAAAAGAAAAGGTGTTACGTTAAAATTCTTTTCTGAAGTGCACAAAAGCCTATTCATGTTTCTCCAGCATGTCACTTCTGTTTGCTTAAATAAGCCAGGAGTGGACATTGCCTTAGCCCAGGAGAGATCCACAGGCGGTCCAGGAGCTGGGCTGGTGCCAAATCCCTGCAGGTCTCCAGGTGCTGAGACAATTTCAGGGACATTTCTAGGCTGGAGATGCCCTCCTGCATCCTTGCTGCAGGACCAGCCCCAGGGGACAGGCCAGGCCAGGCCCTGGGGCAGCTCTGCCTCCTGCCACAGGCTGATGCCATCCTCTGCGGCAAGGGCACGGACACGGCCTCGGTCCAGCCTCAGCTGGGGAGGGACAGCACATTTCAGCTCTTTTATTTACACTGCTGTTTTAGAAGTTGAAAAATAAACAATAAACCCAACATACATTTGGCTAGTATTTCACTGTAGAATCCTTTTGTGTCACAGGAACACACTTGCCATGAACTGCAACAAATGCAGTGCTCACAGTACCCTGGAATGGAGAATTAATGGCTTCAGGCAGTCTAAGAGGTCACGGCTGACAGATGAGGCAGAATACGTGGTTAGCCCTCCTCTCTTCAAAGAGCACACCCACCTTCTCAGAACAAATGGCTAGGGCTGTACATTAGGGGCTGTGTGTGATATAGACAGATACATACATACATACGTGCATACATACATATACACACAAGCAAATCAGCAAAAACCCTATAAAGACACAAATGTTGCACCTATGGACACTATAAAGTGGACAAGTTATCTAATTTAAATGTTGCCATCAGCTATTATATGAGCAACAAAGGATGGCACCCCCTTCAGAACAAGAGCTTATAATCATTATTCCCCCAAAAAGCAATAGTGTAGGTATTTGCTATCTAAGTTACTGCCTCCAAGATGTTCCAGCACTTCTGACCAGGGATCTTCCTGAAACCCCCAAAGTCACCAATAACTGGGCACTTAGCAGCCCTAGTAAACTATAGCTTTTAATTAACATGGAGAAAGGTGATTCCTAACTTTGGTACCAAATGAATGGCTTTTAATTACAGCATCTGGAAAAAGGAAAAGGTACTTTGAAAGTGTTGCCTAAAGGACATTTAATATTCTCTTTAAGCAGAAAGTGGTGTAGAAATAGATCTAATGAGAACATTCAATTTCTTTTCTTGACAATATTCACCTCCTGCCCCAATGCCATGGCTACTATCCTAGAAGATTTTTTTCCCAAAAAAAAGGCTTCAATATTTTTTCTGGTCTCATCTTTCACTTATGTCTTCTATAAGCTGGAATAACAGCAACACAAATCAGTGAGAGGGACTGAGTCCCTGCGTAGGTGTTGTGATGAACAGCACAGAAGAGTCTGGCCCATGCGTGTGAAGATGTCTGTTTGTGAGGTTGTTGGAAGGTCACATTGTGGCCTTGGTTCTGGGAAAAGGATGCATCTCCTCTCAATTGTCGAGTGATGCTACCTGTTACAAAGGGTGAACAGTGGAAGGCATTAATACCACTACAAATACTTCAGGTACGTAGATAGGCTAATAACTCATGTAGTAATCTCCAAAGCGTCCGACTTTCACGTGCCAAATACTTTATCATCACAAGGTGGTAATAAGAAATAGCCACAAGGGAAGAGTAACCTTTTCCTAGTGGTAAGGAAGCCAGGATTTCAGAGTTACTATGTAATTAATTCACGTTTCAGGAATCAAAACACCCTAAAGCAAAAACAAGTTCAACAGACTTGTAATAACATACTATTGTAGTGTTAAGCCCTCTTATTCCTCAACAAAAATCTATCTTTTCACTTCGTCTCGACTGTGAAATCCTTGACCCATGCTGTACCCATCTCCTGCCTTAAATGAAAAAACATTTTCCTTTGCCTTGGTCTCCTTGCATCTTGGTTTTCCATCCCGTGGTGGGGTCAAGTTGCTCACACTAAGACAATCTCACCATCTAGCTCTAAGTCCAAGATTCTCCTCATGGTAATCCTTCCTGGATTTGTTTTGGGTCACACGTTTCAAGTTGAGAGTCTCCTAAACTTCACAGGTGTGAACAATTTCTTGCTAAGCACACCTTGGCCCCAGTTGTGCACGCTGGTACTGGGCTCCTGCTTGACTTCCTTAGGACTGCCACTAGTCTTCAGCAAAAATAACCTCAACGAAGTGGAGGTAAGTCAAACCTGTATGAAATCAGGGTGGGACACAGCAGGGTGGATCACCTGCACCAACAGATATTGCCTGTGCAAAGCCCCCCATCACCTTCTGCAAACCACAACAAACTGCGCGCAGCCCTGCACCTTCAGGTGCCGCACCCAGTGTCCCAGGTACTCTGGCTGCCCGTGTCCTTAGCACAGAGCAGAGGATGTTTATGATGCCGTGTGGAAATATCAGATACAGAAATGCTCAAGGTACTTCAAAGTATATACCCTGACTAGAGAACATTTTTTAAAGTAGATCACTCACAGACAGAGCAGAAACTATCAGTTAATTTTCAGCATGGACCTCCCAGGAAGGTGAGGTAATACCTGTTTATTCTGGCAAAACTTTAAAGGGCTGTTTCCTTTATTTTGTTGTATTTTCTAAAAAAAGAAAAAAGAATGTCATTTGGATGTTAATAAAGATCGACACTGACAGTAGCTATGATTATATATAAACCAGCTGATAATTAAAAGCTGAGCTGACAAATAATTTAATTTAGATACATAGCTGGTGTTATACCTATTATTTTAAAAGTTAACCTCGTTCAGTGATGTATGAATTGAGGAAAAATATAGATGTTACTGAAGACATTTTTGCAATGATGGGAAGCAGGAGATGGCTGAAAAGTTGAAAAAATTATGCAAGTTCAAGAATTTTTGATACAGGGGCAGAAGCTATACTTGGGTTTCATTTCCCTTTTCATCAAAAGGCTAATTTCCCCCATTTTACATTCTGTTTATGTGGTCTATTTTATAAAATCACACATATTGTTTTCTGATTCTGTATTCAGTGAGCACGTGCAGGCAGGAAGTCAACAAGGGACCACAACTGACATTGCAGTGCGGGTAGAGGAGCAATTGTGGAAAGGTTACCACTGACATACAGAGATGAGAGGTGAATTTACCAGTTGTCCTGATGGACAGACTTAATTTGGGCAATTATATCCTGTTCGATATGGATAAACACTGCAAATCATCCTAATTTTAACTCAGAAGAGGAGATTAGGGCAGCACGGATAAATTATGTATCTATGCATACTGCACAATATATGTTTGACTCTGTAGCAGTATACATAAAATAAAATGCAAACTGTATCTTTGCAAAAGAGTTCACATCACCTGCCACAGTGAAATTGGTTGTGGGTTTATTATTGCATGCCTAGTGAGCACTTAAAGCACCAAAGCAAACCCTGGGTCACTCCCAGGGACCAAACTCTGCTGACCCAGTTTGGGCCAAACTCTGCTACCCACAGAGGTATCTGTGGTCTGAACACAATCATGGCCTGATCCCACTTCAAAAAACCACCAAAATTTTAATTAATTTTGAAGAACTGACTCAAGTAAGCATCTGTGAAGGATCAGAATTCACCGTGGGCAGATCAACACTGCACATCCTTGTGCACTAAATATTGTGATTACAGTCGTACCATGTCCCCTTCGGTCCTGGTGCACACCTTGGCAGGTGCAGGGGGCCCCAGTGTAACCTGGGTGCTGCTGCCCACATGCCGTGTGACACGGGGACACTTACCTCCCCACCTTCAGTGTCAGCGCTGCTCTCTGCAGCCCTTCTCCCTCACACACAAGTTTTGTACCCAGCCACACTTCCCTACACCAAAGCAAACCAACCCCACACTTCCTGGAAGACCCGTTCTCGCCCTGCCACTTAGAGCTGCCCACTCTGCAGCGAGCAGAGACCCAAATCCCAGCAGAGCAGGGGAGCAGCTCCTGCTGGCTTCACACCTTCCTGTTGGAAGCTGAGTCTGCTGCATGGTGAAGGTGGCCATTCCAGCTCTCCCACGCGCCAAGGAACTCCCGAGGGCTCCTTTCCTCCCTTCTCCTCTCCTCTCCCCCTGCCCGCCCCCCGCGCCACCGGTGCACTCGGCTGCTGCGCCAGCTTGTGCCCCCAACGCCCTCACAACAGCTGTGGGCTTAATTATCAAAATAACATTTTAATAGTCTCATAACCGAACTCCCTTCCAAACACGCCAGTGGAGAGGCTGCAAGGATTCTTTTAACGTCTTCAGCTAAACTTACTAATAGGCTGCATTTAAGTGATTAGGCTGTCCTAATGTGTGCCATTTACTGCTGGAGCAATCCCTCCCACCTCAAATTGCCATTGCCGTCTCTCATTTCCTAAGTGACTCTATTATCTGCCCAAGGATCGAGGTGGTCAGCGCCCCCACACACCAGCCCTCTGAGGAAAGCAGAATATTGGGAAATTATTGTGAAGGTAGCATTCCTGACTCTCATTATCTTCTTTTTCTCCTTTTTCAAGGGACTAATATATTGGTACCCAATCAGCACTCCCAAGGAAGTAAATGTGCTAAGTGTACTTACGCAAATTATTTAAGATCACTAGGGGCTTACTTGCTTTTAACACTTAAAAAAAAAAAAAAAAAAAGATGAAAAAAAAGATTTTCTATGACAAGCATTAGTTTCCTTTTTACTGCCTTCAAAACTGAACCATTTCTTGCTTTGTAAAATAATTCTAAAGGGACTCCAAACTAGTATTTGGCTGCCAAGTTAACTTTTCTGTACAAACTCCACAGTAGAAGGTGAACACACATCCAAACAGTGTTGTGATTTCTCCTCAGCAAATTAGCCATTTATTCAGCAAACTTTCCTTCCCATTTACTGCTTTTTAACATTTCTTTTTATACAATTGTTACCAGAGTTGAGCAAGTATTTATTCTTTATAAAATTTTTAATGTTAATGATTGTGAAAGTGATGAGTTCCTCCATGTCTCTCCCTCCTCAGATTTCTCTAAACTGCTGCTTTTTAAAAAAATGCAAATACATGTACATTCATCTTTGTCTACCATATCTCACACTGAGGTTTCTCACAAGTCTGAAGCAGGTATGGCAAGGCACTTACTTCTATGAACATGAGGATCTGCTATGGAAAAAAAAAACTTTAGAAAGCGTCTCTGTAGCCATCCGAACAAAGTCCTAGCTGCACTAAGATCTTTCTGTTGATTTTGATGGGATCAGAATTTTATCCCCTCTCATGACAGTAAATATCTACCTATATTCTTGGAGAAACAAATAGATTTCTAAATATATTTTTAAAGAGTTCACTACTTTGTATACTAGCTTAGAAAAACACCCTGTCTTGTCAGCTGAGGGGCTCACAGTGCCACAGCAACGCTTCTGCTCATGTCCATTCTCTAAGAGGGTCAGTCCACTCTGCCCAAAGAACATTCATTACTGGCCAAGATGCGACACCTCACTGTAACTGATGTGTTGTTTTCACTCATTTTTACAGCAGAGTTAAGAAAGGCATTGGGTTGTTGCTTGAATTATCTACGGTCACCCAGCCTATAGATGTGCAGGTTGCCCTCTCCTCGTTAGCCAAGTGAGCCATTTGTTGGTTAGTCAAATTCATTTTGGTTGGTCTGGAAAAATCTGCTCGTCCGTGTTTCGTCTGCTGTGCAGCGAGCCGAGCCCAGTGTCCACCCAGCAGATGGAGGAGCGGAAGCGCCGGCGTCCGCAGATGGAGCCGCTGTACCCTGCCCTTGCTTAACTCACCCGGGAGATGACCCACTAAGAGAGCCAAATATCTCTAATTTGTCTTTACCACTATTTCTTGTTGGCCTTCCTTATGCTTTAGTAGAGAGTGCAAGCAATCAAAGTGCAATGAAAAAAAATAAATTAAAACGCATAGAACAGCAGTACTCTGGCCACAGGCTGTAAACTCCCAAACACAGGTCCAAAGGAAGCACTTCCTGCAAGCCTGCAGTGCTGTCGGAGGTGATGCCCTCGTGTCTCAGGATCACAGGCCCCACGCACCCAAAGGTGTGGACCCACAGGTGTGGCTGCCAGTAATATGCTGCATAGTGCTAAAACTAAAACTATGCCACAAATCATTTATTCTAATACAGAAAAACTTACTATAGACCTTTTTCTTCGTTTATATCCTTTATGTATTACAGCCTAACAGTATCTTTAGAAATCCCAAGATGACCAGCAAATCTAGGGAGATTTAAACTATATTTTTGTATTAAAATAGTCAAGGATGTAGGTGATACGTTGTGGCCCCATGTAATTTAACTGGGATAGATTTAAAGGTAAAGAGCTCTTTGCAGTCTGTTGCAGAGTGGGCCAGATTCCCATCCCAATTACAGGGAGATAAACCCAGACTAAGAATACTGACTTCAGAATGTTGGAGTTACTCCAGATTTACATTGGGTGTAACAGATTCAAATACAAGTTATCGTGCTCATGTCTCATTCTCTCTAAATGAAATATTTATCTATACCTTACAAATACATTGAAAAGCTGGCACACGGTTCTCCTACTTCAAATCTTCTCCAAATCTTCTAATTAAAAAAAATGAGCACAGCTTTAAAAAGGGAATTCCTCTTCCTTTCTTCATCACAATATCATCTTCAAAACCAGAATATTAAGGAAATAGAAACCAAGGTTTTTAAGGTTTTTACAGTCTGTGCTCCAGGGGAAAACAGACACTCAGCTACAACTGAAATTGCTTCACAACGTGCGCTTCTGGGCCTGTGTTATCCTCACTCCACAGATGAGCAGAAAATACAGTTTGTTTCTTTTTTTTTTCCCCCTGGTTTGGCATCTGTGGCTCACTTAATGCTCCTGGATCCTGCAATGTTCTCAGGGAGAGACAAAGAGCACTGGCTGAATATTTTACTGGAGAAAAAAACCTACTCCTGTCTTCTGTAAGTGTGCTTCATGCATCCTTAAAATGACCCCTTACAGAGATCATGTGAAGGAAAATAAAACCACAGCTTTTTTGTTCAAAAAAAAGGCAGAATCTTTAGGGTCAATCACTTCCCTTCAAAGAGCCAAGATCGGTGCTTCATTTCAAAACTCATCAAAACAAACCATCTATCATTAAAATATTAACTTAGTTCTAAAAATACTAGAGAAGATGCATTCTCCTGCCCACCTGCTGGCAGGATGGATGCCCTGGGCCTGCCTGCACATGGCCCTTTTCCACCACCAGCCTCCTCCCCCTCCTCAGCCTCCTGCCAGCCTGGAGCACAATGCACTCTCCAGCCCCGTGCAATTCAGAACTGCTCAGAGTTGCAAAGCATGGGCAGCTCTAATTCCTCTTCCACATTTCTGCTTAAGAAAGGAAGGGGAATTGCTTAGTCTAGAGTTGAAATCCTGAGATAAAGGTTGAACGATACGTGCTGCTGGTACACAGCGAGCAGCTGGGACTCTGCGTAGGTAATTTGGACTTTGTGGCCCAAACGCCGCCAAGTTATTCAGCAGCCAGCTGACCACCTGCAATTCACAGTTTTGCTGTGGGCAGACAGCAGTGCAGGGGCTGAAAATAGCAAGGCCACAAGGCCTGGGCACATACTGTGATCCTTCCAAGCCCCCAAGCACTAAAACAATCTGAAACCCAAAGGCAGCCTTCTCACCAAGATGATACTTGAGTGTCCAGGTTCACATCTGTTCACTGAGTAATCAGCTTGTGATATGTTATGGTTGTACAGGCAGAACTCCTACAGACTTCAGTGCTCTTTGTCCACAGTAGAAATGTATTTAACTACATTATTTGCCAATGAATTTATGTTTATTATCAGCTCTTACAGGTATTTGCATTTCTGGTTAAGTGATACGCTGTCTTGCCCATGAAGTTCTTATTTTTAGCTCACCTCTAAGTGCATAGAGGAACTCAATCAAGTAAAAAATTCTGCGAAAACACCAGCTGGCCAGTGATACGGCTAACGTGAAGAAATGGAAAGCTGGTGATGAACCTCTGTGGTGGATGTTGAAACAATGGTCTAATTTTGGTGTAGTTTTCATCTTAGGGAGAAAGGACATGGGTTTGGACCCTACTCAAGGATAACACATATTAAATGGCAATGCTAAGATCAGTCCATTGCCCCCATACAGCCCTGTGCTGAGCACCATCCCCACATCACCCCCCAGCACTGACCACCGTGGGCTCCCACTCTGCCCCTGGCTCCTACAGACCTAAGCAGGGGTTGATGTGCTGCTGCCTCAGCGAGGTTATCGACGGGCACACTGCTAAACACACCCTGTCACTGAACAAAACCAGTCTCCTTCACAACTTCATTTGTGAGTGCATCTGGTTTCTGGCAGAAAGGACAGAATGGTCAAATTTTATCCTTGAGCCAACCCTAATCTGTGTCCTCTGGGGTGCGTTAGAAGGAAGAGAAGTTTTAAACTTCTGTAAAGCATAATAAAATATTGTTTAGGTTGATGTGATGCAGCAGACAGCTCATACGGAAAGCATACGCTGGTCTCCTGTTGTTGAGAGCAGGGAATACACTGCCTGTGACTGGAATACGGTACATTATTTGAACTACAGCAAGGCTCTAGGAAGTCCTTGCTGATTCCGACTCAGGCAATGAAGAAATGTCCTGAGAGTTCAGGAGCAGAGAAGATTTATACCATATCCATGATATTTATATTAATAAATGATTCATGTTTTTGCAAGGACCACTGCTCAAAATACTTTGCCTTCAGAATTGTGGACAAACAAACAAAAAAATTCCGTTTCCCAAGATCCACTGATGTGGGTTTACATGGTACTCTAATGTAATCACAAGAACATTAAACAGTATGAAAGTCTTCTCTCTTTTCCATGGCTGATTAAGCAGTTGGGAACAGAGAATTTACTGTGAAAAAAGCAAACAATTATATGCTATCTGAGGTAAACATTACCTTAGTAATGGAAGCTGAGCTTTAGAACCTTATTGTCAGTAGGGATTAGCATTATAATACTTAAAATGACATTTATAACACTTACTGAAATTACAAGAATGAAGTCTGTGGAGACACAGAAATGAAATCAGCTCAATGTGTTTTTATAAGAATACTGAAATCTAAGTTCCTTAGAGGAAAGATATAGACATTAACAGTTTTTGCAGGCTTCCATTAGCTGTTCAAATTTGAATACTGTTTCTTAGGTGAGCTCTAATCTTCTTTGAATCCTCCCAACACATTTTATCTGTAAAAAATTGTAGTTAAAAATTTAGTTTGATAGAATGATATTTAAGTGCTTTTCCTCATCTACTCCCTGAAAGAGCCCCTGAGAGTCTTACTGTAATTTGTTCAAACGAAATAATATTTTCGTTTCCTGGGTTCTCTTTGTTGTCTTGTGTGATGAAAAGTAACATTTCTTTTCTTTCGATCCTATTAAATGTGGCTTTCTGAATGCCAGCCACTCAATCGAAATAGAATCTGGCACACTTGCACCCAGCTTAAAAAATGCGAACTGCCACATAGAGTTTTTGATCTAAATGTGACATGTCACCAGGAGAAGGCTTGGAGTAATATTTCCAGAGCCATAATCAAGTGTTATAAACAATTGCGTTTCATTCATTGACACAGTTTGTCATCACCTTTTCATTTTGAATGCCTGGTTATTGAAATTCACTGAATGTGAGAGATGCCACAAGCAGGCCAGCAGTGAAGGATTTTGTTTCTCAGTCCTCAGCTCCTACAAAAAGGTTTCAACAAGGAGCCCTGTATGAAGACCCTCATCGGCTTCCAGCACAGCATTTCACTCCCCAGCTGACTGGAAATTGAAGGCACACACCACCTCACACGTTCAGGGTCTTACTTCTTGCAAACAAACACGAACTGAAGAAAACAAATTTGCCTAAAAATATTTTCTGGCTCAGTCATTGACCTGTTTCAACTACAGATCCTGCAGGAGCCTGCCTGACCATCAGATTGCTGCTCTGAAGTAAAAAGCTCACAGCTACAACATAATGCACAAATTTACAGAATCCAGTGGAAAAGTGACCTTCAAATAGTTTTGTCACTTTATCAGGCCTAAACTTTTCTTGGGTCTGAATTAATT
>VZTF01000268.1:1705805-1773305 GCA_013397755.1 Cnemophilus loriae | reverse complement strand
CCGGCGAGGCACCATGGGAAATTACAGAATCAGAATGCATTGATTTTTCTGTAGAAAATACAGGCAGCAGCCCTGATGAAGAATTAAGGAGGAAATGTAATAACCTAATTCTCCTCCAACATCCTCACACGCACCCTTTCCAGCCCGGGCACCCGGCTCCTCATCCGGACAATTGCCAGGCGAAAGACACAGATAAAAATTCGCTATCGCTTAAGCACGTGGTGGGATACCGGGCTGGGTGCACCACCAGATGCTTGCACCAGGGCTGGACTTGGCTCACTTTGTCTGAATGTCATCAGCTTTAGGACACAACGTTTCCAAGCAATACTTGTTTTATGCTACCACATGTTTTATGTTTTTCTCCATGACATTCATCTCCTAAACATTCCTTAGATACAAACCCTTAACAGGTTTTCTCCATAGAATACTATTTACAGTATAAGAAATTATTAATATTTCCTCCTCAAACTATACTGCATATGGCTTTTAAACTCTGGAGAATACAGAAAGAATTTTCTCTCTCTTTCACACAACACACAGAGAAAATATGACATTAACGTCTTCCTTTCTTACAGGGCAAGTTCCCCAGCACTCGCCTCTGCTCCTGCCTCCTCAATGGCACATACAGTTAAGCCATTCCTCATTGCTGCACAGTAGTGCTCATTTCCCTTTTTGCTGAAAAACTTTGAACTAAATGCAGTTACAAAATTAATGGCAGCCCTGCCTTGCTTGTTTGGGTTTTTTTAAAGCTTCTATTTCAAGGTGACCCTTTTCCTACTTTGTGTGTCACCCCAAGTGTTGCTGCTCACATACTGAACCAACACTCTCCCAGTAATTAACACCAGCACTTAATGAAGTCCAGCTGCTGCGATGGCAAACTGAAGGGATGCCAACCTTTGTAAACTAGTACTTGGGCTACTCCAGTTACAGCTGCTTTAAAACCACAGCAATCAACTTCTCTTTGCCTACTTCTCAGAGATAATTCTTACCAAATAAGACAAGTGTTCAAGATTAAGCATTTAATAACAAAGCTTATCTCTGAACTAATATTTCAAGCTGGAAATGATATAAAGGGCTGGATCAACTTAAATGAACACTGCAAAATTAATAAAAATCCCCAGCAGCAAATGAAAATCTGAAACGAAGATTTGCAATGTTAAATACATAAACCTTTAAAAGCCTAGAAGTGCAGTTCCAAGGGAAAATTGGAGACAGATTCTTCAGCAATATCTGTTCCTCTGAACTCTTTTCCTGATCCAGTATGACAGACACTAACAGCCAATACTTTATTAAAATAATGCTCTCTGCTAGTTGTTTCATTATGTGCAGGGACATGGTAGGGATACTAGGTGAATGCTTTTGGAGACTGTTTGAAAGGGGCTGCATTATAACTCATACCACATGGATTTTCAAACCTTCCACAGTTTTCCCCTACATGTGCTTTCTTGCTCTATTCCTTAATCTATCTCTCTGGAAATATTTTCCATGCAGAATTACCAATGACATTGCCCAATTTAAGCACACAATTTCTTATCTCCTCTCCACAGCCAAAAAAAGGCAATTCAAAATTCCAAAAGATGCCTTCCTCTTCTCTCAGACCTACATTTCTGCTTTGCGTACCTATGCTGTACTCCCACTTCAGCTGAAACGACATCCAGTTTGGGCTGGAGAGAGATCTGTGAGCTGAGCTTTCCCAGGGAGAGGAGTCCCAGCCTGATGCCAGAGGTGGGCAAGCAGGGAGGGCCAGAGAGGGTGAGCTGGGCTAAGACAACCAAGGGCAGAACCCTGGCAGATGTACTTATTTTTCAAAATTACTAACAGAGATAAATGCTTCTACTGTGATAAACAGTAAGTGGCATTTTAAAATGCATGTGGGAAGGGAACTGGCTAATTTACTTTCATTGGAACTGATTTATACATAAGTAATATGTATCAATTTATAAATATATTCAGCATCAGGAAATCAACAATTCTTCCAAGCAGGGGTTAATTCAAGGCTCAAGCCTGCAGTTGGGCAAATTTTTCCACCAGAGACCTAACACTGCAGGATTGGTATTAAAAGTACATCCTTGATTATCCTGGATGTCCATGCCCCTGAGAATATAACTTAAAAACAAAATCATTAAGTTACACAATAACATAGTCCTTGAAAAATAACAAAATTTTTGTATACAGAACAATGCTGACTTCCAAGCAAAAATTCCTTTGTTTTCCTTAATGCTAGCTTTGGACCCTACCAACGACTCAAAATGAGAGGCACTGAAATAATTGCATAACCTGGCAGCATTCTGCAATGTGTCAACAGTGGAGGGGCAGGAAGGTAGGAAAAGCTCAAAGCCAAGAGCCCAACTTTGGTGTAACTTACAGAAAATATTGCACATATTACACCATCTATTTTTCTTATCGTAGTTTTGATTTTAAATTATGCAGACTTTCACAGGGAAAGCAAATTTTTAGTTCTCAAAAAGCTGTGGTGAGGTTCTACAAGGGCAAACCATGGGAATGGGACGTGATGGCTTTGCATGGCACAACAGTAACAAGGCTCACAAACCTCTCACGTGCATTGGCCTCTTTGTAACAGTCAACCATGGAAAAAAGTCTGTTTACAACAAAAGGTATCTGGTAACTATGATTATTCTGCCTTAAAATGGAACATTTTAGATTTCTTAGCTCCCTCTTTTGTTCAGTTTTAGTTCTTATGCTTGCTGTTTTCTGCTCTGCCCTGGTCTTCTTTTGCACATGTTAGAACCCAGCATGACAAAAATCTGTGTAATTACTCCACTGATTTTTAAACAGGTGAGTGTTATTAGTTTCACCAAGAAAGAAAGTTCACAGATATCTTTTAAATTCATTTTTCAAATCATTCCACAAGGCAGCTACTCTGTTTCTTCTGCAATGGTAAGCTCACAACTTGCTAGCCTGGAAACTCAAGGGAATTGTCTGCTTGAAAGTAGAGCCTGAACTGCTAAGTATGGATTCATATCTAGGTATTGAAACCATCCTGCTTCCCAAACGTTGGCTGTTCAGATCCAGCCATGCAGTCTTTACTCAGACTTCAGGTTTCTCTAATATGCTGGTGGTACTCTAATGCACACAGACAGTGAGGTTTGTATCCATGAAATTAAAGGTATTTTCTCTTTTGTCCTGGAGGCCTCTTTTTAAAGTTACTGCATGCCAGCACTCTGGAGTTAAGTAAAGGATGTACAATAACTTCTGAAGAAAAAAAATAAATCCTTTTATTACAAAACTGGCAGGCAGAGGAAGTGAAGTTTCTTATAGGATACTATCCCATGTTCAAGATTTTCAAAGGTAAGGACATATACGCCTCAAAATAAAGTTTCTTCTATATATTCATGAACAGAAGAATAGACTTTTTAAGATTATGTGTGGAAAGTATCTGTAATCTGTAGACCTTTCAGTATTGTTGGATTTCTGATTTCAGCACCCTAAGGCACTGCTATATCTGCATAGGTGGTTAGTCCCTGTGTACCAGTGCACAGACCCCATGGGCACGTGAGGAGCTTCATGAATTAGGTGAATGACAGATGTGGTTCAGTCAGGATAAAGCAATAGCTTTAAACGTGCCACAGGCAGTGCTTCAGAGATGTCACTGTCCCATACTGTTTTTAAAGAACAGGATTCAGGATTCTGGCATCCTGAACTTTAAACCTGCTCCTAAAACAGGCACATTTTGCTTAGACAAGACATAACCTTATTGTATAATAACTCAGGAATGGAATAAAGGTTTTCTTCCTGCAAAGAAGTGGAAAAGAATGTTCCCACAGTCTTTAGAGTGTTGGCTTTCATGTTCTTCAGTAAGTCACCCTCTGGATTGCCACAAGCCCAGAGTCTCCCTGTTAGCAGAGTCGAGCACAGACAAACCCTTAAGGGATGCTGCTGCTAACCCTGCATCTCCTCTCAGCAAGCATGGCAAGGGCTGGTGCTGCTTCTCTTGTGTTCACTTTCCAGACAGGGAAATACTAATTGTCTTTTAAAAATCTCTATAGTATTTTGTCAATATTTTTTTATTACAGCAGAGCATGTATAAATATTTTATTGTAAACCAAGGGCCTAAAATAAACAGTTTAGTAAATAGTTATTACATTACAAGGAAAAACATCTGTGGAAACTGTTTTCCATGTAATTATTCTTGCTATTTTACATTAGCTCTCAATGTGAATTTCTTTGGCTCTAATGTTTCACTTGTTCTAAATCTTCCTCCTTGTTGCTATTATTAAAATCTTAAAAAGGTGCCAAATCTTAAATGAAGAAAAAAAAATATTCGCTAGAAATTATTCATATCACAGTGAGCCTCTACTAAACCTGGCAGGGGTGCAATATTTTCGGTGAAATTAACATAAAATATACAACTGCAAATTATCCAGGAAATAGCTATGTTCTTTACAGTGCGCATTTACATTTGGTAAAAAATGTTCTACTTATCTGTCTAGCACAAAGCTCCAATCGCTTCCAAAGGCAGTTTTAAAGGGATAGTGATAGCTCTGCACAGGGAGCACAGTCCTTGCAGCGGCTGTAACAAATAGCTGGCGGGCAAAGTGACCTTCGGTAATTACTGGAGGTAACAGTCAGCACTGGACATTCCTTGTTGTGAATGCTAACAATCTAATTTTAGATATATTTCCCTTTTGGTACGCTGGATGAATTTCCTCTCTTAGGCCTAAGTCCTTTCTACTAAACACAAGAAAAACTGTAATACCATGTAAAATGCAAATTTTGCTGTAAATATTTTATAAAATTGTTGCATACATCCCAAAAGCTATAGGTCTTAATTGAGAGCAGGCTATTTTTCCAGTCAATATATGGAAATGGAAAATGCTAATTCATGTTTTTCTACTTATGAAAAACCCTGGAGAATGGCAAAACCACAAATGCACTCACTTTAATATTATAAATATAATTTGGCTCCCTCTTTGCAGTCCCTGATGTCCTGGCTTTTATCTCCCAATGGCTGCAGAGGAAGAATCAGAGAATCGCTTTTACATCCCCTGCTCAGGAAGTTCCCCCCGTGTGCTGCCAGCTTGGCAAAAGAGCAACAGCCTGAACTTGCAAACGCGGCAAACAGGAACTGAAACAAGAAATTCCAGTGCTCTTGCACAGGAAACAAGCCCCACACAACAGCAGACCTGCCCAGGACCAGTGGTGTGCACGCTCAGCCCCGCTGGTCGGAGCTGTCACCGCCGCGGGCCAGTGGGGTGAAGGAGCAAGGCTGTCCCCACACTGTCCCCCAGCCCTATGGCTCTGCTTTGCATTCATCTGTCTCCTTTCAGAGCAGCCAGTGGCTTGGATAATAAAGCCTGGAAACCATCTCACACAAGTTGTACTGAATACGACTAAAATTCATTTAGCCTGCTCCAGCGTACGGTTACTTGTGCTTGCCTTTTTCATCCACTTTTCATTTCCTTGTCAAGGAAAAGACTGTTTTTTCCATCTTCTAGAAGAGAAATCATTAGGCTGTTAAAGTTAAAACTCTCCAAAGGTCACTGATGCTGGCTTTGAAGAGCGAAAATGATATAATTCCCCATTAGACTTTTAATCTCATGATTAGAGCTAAAGTTAACATGGCTGTTTCATTTTCTACCAGGCAAGAGTAAACTCATTTTTTCTTTCTCCACTAGAATACTTAATGGCACCCTATCTTGATGAGCAACATCTCCTAGTTAAACAGTATGAACAATGGAAATGCAAAATACTTTGGAGAGGGGTTTTGAATTTTTAAATGCTATTGATTAACCGTGAAAAGTCTTATTACATGCAGCACAGCAAAATCCCCCCATAGAAATCCCTCATGAGGCAAAGGACCTGTTCTTGGTTCACAACACTGCAGTCCTCACTGGCACAGCAGGGAGACAAGGGGGAAAGATGCATTTATTCCTAGTTTGAGCTCTTACTCCTCCATCCCTAGAACTTACCCCTACGAATGTTTCTGAACCCAGGAATGCAAGTGAGTGCGGGCAGGACCCATCATGCAGTAAGAGCTACTTGCCTGAGTGAAAACCGCACACACACACACACCCCCACTTAGGCTCCTTGGGGGTATTTAGATTTGCAAAAACCTTGCAGAAGAGTCTGTGGGGCAAGAATTTACAGGTGCACACTGGTTTCAAAACCCACTGTACAGCGTTCACTGTTATTACAGGCAGACACATGGAAAAAAATTCAATTTTCTTCATTCAAGACAAACTCTGATAACCAGCTAGTAAAACTCAGACTATAATTTCTTATTCAGTGTTCCACATGAGATGCATTTTGCTGAATTTAACATGTTTTGCTGTTAATGGATTTCACAGTGTGTTGCCATTTTTATACAGCTGTCCAAATAAAATGTTGTGTACAATGATGTGCTTTTACTGTACTGCTAGCTTGCAAATGGCAGCCGATTCCCCAGTTTAAGCCTTAGGAAAATGGGAAAACTCTTTGACAAGACCATTTAAAATACGTATTTCAGGTCTCTGGAGTTCTTTTCCCGGTAAGTCATGTTCAAAAAAGAAAAAAGATGCAAAATAGATATAATTACACCTTGTACATTTAATATCTAATAGTATTTCCACCAGAAGGAGAAATCAAACCTCAATATTTTCACTTGTTAATAATAAAAGAGCGTCAAGTCACAGTTCTAGAGGTAACAGAGCCACACCCTTGTCTTAGCTAAAATCTGGTCTCCCAGCTTCCATGACAAATGTCTCTTCTTCAAAATTGCAGATTGACGTTTTGATTGCAGCGACTACAAGTGCACAAAACATGAACCACTCAGTAGTTAATGATTTACAGGAAATATCTGCCTGATACCCTGACAGTGGATATTAAACTGCTAAACACTAACCAAAAAAAACCCAAATCTTACAAGTTTCAGTGAAAACATGAAAAGAACCTGGCTTTCCTTTTAATAAGGCTTTAATAACATATTTAACTTTTACAATACCTCAAGTATTTTTTATAATATTGGATTTCTGTATAACTATGGGGTAGTACAATATGATTCCTTTTTTTTTAAGAGACAAGAGAAAATTATAAAAGAACTACAGAGTTAAATGTCAGGCCATTATTTTTGACTTCTTGTAATTACAGAAAAAAAGTTATAGATTGTTTTTTCATTGTATTTTTTAAATTTTTCTTTGCTGAACTAAGTCAAAAGATATGTAAATTAAAAAGGCTTAGATTTTAAGAAGTTAAATTGTCCATCTAAATTTTCAAATACTACATAAACTAAATTAAGCAAATAACATCTCATGATCTAAATTCCCCCTCCCTTGGAATTTCGTCATTCAGGTTTAACACATTGTTGACTTCAGTTCCTGGCACATTAGAATTAGTCTTCAAAGGCAATTCTCTCCATTGATGTTCTGAAAGTGAAGGCACAGCTACTACCAGTTTAAAAGGATTTTAAAGGCGAAGGGAAGGTTGCTTTGCTTTTCTTTTTTTTTCACAGATTTTTTAAAAAATGGTGAATCAAAAGTTGCTTGGGTCTTTTGGGGTTTTTTGTTTGTTTATTTAAGAAAAGGGGGGTAAAAATGGAATGTCTTAACTAGAAAGTTAAACAAGGAGAAAAATGTCACTGGCATACTTTCTTCCCTTCAACTTTAGCTATCTATATCCGGCCCAGCTTGAATCAGTTACTGTTCATTGCATGAGGTTTCATCATTTAACTTTTGTTGCCAATATTTATTCCTGGATATAACTCACAGTCATGGGGTTTAAGAACTATTTGTCCATACCCCAATAATACACGATAGCTGATACGTGCAAAACATGACAACAGAGGACACGCCAGTGGTGCTAGTTGATGCTGATCCTTTAAAACACCCAAACTCTGTCTGCAGCAAAACCTAAAACCAAAGGCTCTGCCTAGCCTGAGCCATGCTAAAAAACTTCCCTGTGAATACAGAACAGGATAAAGTCATCATAAAAGCTAAACACTTCCCAGTTACACACACAGTGATCAAAAGATTTGGTCATTTTTAAGACCCATGACGAAAGGATGGATGCTGTGCAGCTGAAGGCCAGATTAAATCCCAGGTTGGCTGTGACTGACTAAAGTAGTGATGTAAACATATCAGCAGGGTGCACTTCCTACCTGGTGCCATCTTTTGTAGTCTTCTCCACCAATTCAGGAGGTGTCAAAGAAGGAAATATTGGACCAAATTGGTGTTGGCTGCTTCCTACAGGAAGCAGGAGGCAAAAAGGCTCAGCTCCTCCCCATGAGGCCCGCACCTCATTCACCCCATCTGTCCCTGGGCTTGTGCCAGCAGGACAAACCACACAACACAAAGCAGATCTTGTTCCCCCATACGGGGCACTGGGGAGGCCACGCCTCAAGTCCCGTGTCCAGTTTGGGCCCCTCAATTCAATAAAGATACTGACGGGATGAAGCGTGTCCAGAGAAGGACAACAGAGCTGGTGAAGGATCTAGAGAGTCAGTCTGATGAGGAGCAGGTGAGGGAGCAGGGGGGGCTCAGCCTGGAGAAAAGGAGGCTCAGGGGGACCTTCTTGCTCTCCACAGCTCCCTGACAGGAGAGTGCAGCCAGGTGGGAGTCGGGCTCTGCTCCCAGGCAACAGCGACAGGACAAGAGGAAATGGCCCCATGGTGCTCTAGGGGAGGTTCAGGTTGAACATCAGGAAGAATTTTTCCACTGAAAGGGTGGGTAAGCATTGGAGCAGGCTGCCCAGGGAGGTGGTGGAGCCACAACCTCTGGAAATGTTCAAGAACCAACTGGACGTGGCACTCAGTGCTCTGGTCTAGTTGGCAAGATGGTGTTTGGTCAAAGGCTGGAGTCCATCTTGGCGGTCTTTTCCAACCTTAATGATTTTAGGATTCTATGAAATGGGTGAAAAAGATGACTATGGAACTACAGTGAGGTGTTTTGGCCTGCTATGGAGCTCTGTCTTTGGAAGACCATGGTAATCGTACATGATTTCTTTGGGTTTCTTCAGTCGTGGCAGGAGAAAACTTTTTTCACTTATAAAACCATGATTTGTCACTTCTTTAGAGTTTGACATTACCACAGGGAAGTCTGACAGGGACAACCAGAAGTCCCCTTCCTCAAGCATACTGTGCAATCATCTAAAAAAGAAATTTAATTTTAAAAATAGCACACAATGAATCTGCCAAGTCAAAATATTCAATTGAAACCCCTCTGATTCTTGAAAAGGCACAAAGCTGTCAAAAGTTACTAATAAATTGAACAAAGTCTGTGACAAGGAAGCAGCACATCTGCAAAGACCAGTTGTGCAAAGGCTTTATCTGAGCCAGGAGCCTTGAAATAAAAAAGAAAGATACAAGTGTTTAAAAAGTTTACATGGGTTTCCTTCATGGGGATCAGTTGTAAGGAACCTCAGGACAGTAAAGTTTCTCTCCACAAATTAAAAAAAGAAAGATGCCAGTACCCCAAACAGAGCATCCAGGGAGGGCTGTGCCTGATTTGACTTGCTTGCCAGCTATCACAAAACAGAAATAATTTTTAAGGGTTATGTCAGTTGGTAACCTCTTGTTCCAGGAGACCAGATTAAATCTTACTCAAGGTTAAGGATGCTGTTGAGTTTGAAATAATTAAAAGTAACAGTCCAACTGTCTCACTTTGAAGTCACCCAAGTAACAGGAGGTACAAATCTGGACCTTTAACATATGAACAAACCCTTTTTCTCTGATAACTAGAGCTAGGGTTCAGCACCTTTACTGATTCACCAGACGGCTGTTCTGCAATCAAAAGAAGAAAAATAAACATTCTTCAGTGCTCAAATGTGCTGAATATTGAACCACATATTCAGAAAGAGTAAAATCCAGAACTTTATCAGCAGGAAAGGAATCTAACTATAGATTACTGATATTAAATACATTCTTCTCCCATTTTCCTATGACTGGAAACAGTCTGGAACCTTGTCTAGGTTTCTCCACAGAGGCAAAAAGAGTATTTTATAACTCTGCCAAAGCTAATTCCTAGCTAACCCAAGTATGGGGTTTTCCCAGCTTCACTAAACATCCATTCCTTTGTTCTTTATTCACTTCTCATATATCATCTATTTTTCAGAAAAAGTCAGTAAGTTTTCCGTCAGTCAAAAAAGGTGGTACTGGTACCAGATATTTCCAAACCAGTGAATAAAGAAGAAATGGAGATAACATCTACATTATCCAGATAAAAGTGTTACTTGCTAATAAGGTCTCACAAACAAATCAACACCTAAATTTTAAGGACAGAAAAAATAGAGACATTAGTCCCACAATTCACATGAGGAGAAGAACAATGTCCTGAAAACATTATTTATATGAAGTCTGAAGACTGCACTTAGAAATGGTGGTGGGTTTTTTCCTTCTTCCACCTCCAAGAAATATTCTGGTGTTTTTTCCTCAAAAGTAGGACACAGAGGGGTGCTGACCTCTCCACCAGAAAGCAGAGTCATTTCACCATCTGCAGAGAGAACCCAAGCCCCATATGGTGAGGACTTGCTTTCTTTTCCAGATTCAAGATTAGCAAAGAGGGCTAAGAAATTTGTTTGTGAACTTAGAAATACATGGCCACACGCATATAAAATATCTGAGAATAAGGTAGAAACTACCTCTGCAGACTTTAAATACAAACATACAACAGTTTTCAAGATTAATAGAGTTAATAAAATGAAGACCAAGTTACATATTCAGAAAAATTATTTCTACGCAGGGTAAAGTTTACTGAAAATAGCATTTTTTGCTACACTGCCTAGCTGATGTTGAAAGGCTGGGACCAGACTGAGGTGCTTGTTAATGATAACTTTGAAGAAATATCACACTTAAAACTCAGACTGATTGCAGAAAAGGTGTTTTATCAACTGCTCCCTTTATGAATAAATATGAAACTACCAGGAAAATGTTTAAACAGGTGTAATCATCACTGCATATGAAAATTGAGTTTGGAGGCTGTAAGGAATCTTAACACAGTTAAGAAAGAATGAAAGCAATGTAACACTGTGATCATTGCCCATTATGCACGTATCATGCAAAACAGGAATGTTGTCATAGCAGCTACAAAAATGTCAGTGAAAACGGAACTACTATTACCAAGTTGTAAATGAAATGAAAAATGCAAAAGGAATATGTGAATGAATACATTACGGGAAATGTTATTTCTTTCCCGATAAACAAGCAAAACAAAATACATTCTCATGAAATGGAGTAATTTGTGTGAACAAATACGCATAGATAACAATTGCAGGAGGCCACATCTGCACAGGACAACTAGATAACATTATTAAGATTTTGGATAATCAATTTTTCAGCCTTAGAAAGGAAGGAACAGTAAAAACACAATGTTTCGAAGTTTCAAAGTAAGAAACCAATTAAGTAATAGATTATATTAAGGCAAATTTTGTTTATACTAAACTAAAGGGAGCTCCTTCTGTCTATTAGCAATGGCAACTTGGCTTTCAGTAGGACTACACTGATAAAAAGTGTGCCTTGGAAAACAAATATTTCTAGCCTTTAATACTCATTACAACATTTAATGACTTGCACATGTGGTTAATGCTAAAAGTAATGAATGCAAGAAAAAAACCCAACAAAAACCCAGGCTTAGAGTTGGGCAAAATAACAGGAGACCTTACTGGCATGAACAGATGCCAGTGCCCAGGAGCCCAAACCAGCAGCAAGCTCCACTTGGGCAAAGCCTCTGCAGCAGCACCAGCAGGACCCCGGCCAGTCCCTGGGACTGAGGCTCCCAGGGGCGTGTGGAGGGAGACACCCTGTATGTGTTCATCTCTTAAGGTAAGAACACTTCACATTATTTTTCTAAAATTAGTCTTTCTGAATAGGCAGGCACTGCGAAATTAAAGTCTAGTACATATTGTTCATTAAGGCAAGTCCACATAGAATTGGATATTGAAGCAAGTGCTGGGTAAATACATAAAGGTTGTACCTTCAATTCTGCATTAAAAGAGCAATTACTTGGAATATGCTTTACAAACATCGAAGTTAAAAAAAACATTTCTGAGTTCCTAATGTGTCCATAATTAATTCACACATTCAGCTGTTGAGTCCAGAAATATGTTCCTGTTGATAATTTGCAAGTAATGCTTCAAAAACAATCTGGCACATTTTTATTTGCCTTAATGCCTGAAAGCTATTACTAAGATAGTGCCTTACAATGTCATCATCATTGCTACCATGTATATGCTTTAACTAACAGAAGTCCTTAGGTCTGAAGAAATAGGAATTTCACAAGAATTAAAGCTGCCCTTCTTCCAAAATTGACTACATTTATTTCATGTAAAATAAAATATATTTTATTATAAGAGAGATTCTGAGAAGCATTAGCTGTCCTCAGCTCAATGAGAACGAAGAACAAAGTGCTTCACAAGATCAGGCCTGAGTATAAGAAATGCTTCACATCCTCATCAGAGGTGCCCAGGGCTAAGTCTCCTCACATGTATAAAAGTCAGTTCTGCAAAAATGATCCTTACCTACATCCTTATCACATACACATGCACTCTGAATCTACTGTGACAGGAAGAAGTTCAAGACCATCCAAAATGAGTCAGAATTTTTATTTATATAATATATAAATTAGCAATTTTGTTAAGATCTAAGTTTATGAACATTATGAAACATAAATCAAAGGATAAAACTGTTTGCTTCAATTTTTAAACAGAAAACAAAAATATAACTGGGAATATATTGATTTATGCTTGATTTTGAGTACTATCTTAACCTCTTCACCTCTGCACTGATTTCATCTCAGTGACTGAGCTTGGTATCAACTGGTAATTCTTCCGAACGTAAAATGAGCTTTCTAAATTGCTGCTTCTTAGAAAATTATTTCTGTAGTTATTATTGCAGTTTGACCTGTTCCAAGCACCCAGCCTACTTTGTTATTTTAAAATATTATTTTATTTTAATATGTTAATAAAATAACAAACCTATAGTTGGCCACTGTTTTCTTTCAAATACTTGTATGCATTTGAAAGAAGTGTAACTGTGGATGGATGTTTTCCCTTCTCTTTGTGTTTAATTCTGGCAGAGTGTTTCCAGAACTTGAAACGTGATCTCTAAGGGCAGGAAAGGTAATTAAGATCCTTGGAGTCCTACGCTACACACAATGTATGATATGCTGTGGCTTGGGGCAGTACTCAGAAAACTCTCCCAAACACAGTGTTTAACTTCATCAACCCTATCCCATCAAACAGGGAGGAATTTATCCAGACTGCAGTTCAAGAACTGGACCACGGAACAATTTCACTGTGACTTCTGGAAGCTTTCCCTTCAGCACTCCCCTCTGTCCCTGGCAGCTCCCAAAGCACAAACAGGGCCTCATGTTCACATCACAAACACATCCAGCCCGCGCCCCTCCTCCCCTGTGTTCATTCGTGGATCTTGGCGGGGAGCGCTGGCAATTCCATGGGGAAGGACAGAAGCGGCACCGGGGCAGGGCTCTGCTGAGCTCCCAGCACTGGGACACCCTCTCTTGAGCCCACAAACACATTCCTTTGGAGCCGGAGGCAGGAGGAATGTTATAGCAATCCCAGTGTTAGAGCACAAACCAGGAATCATTACTTCCCCTGTTCCAGCACTAACCGAGCCCCAGTTGAGCTTCCTGTGCACATTTGCCAGGAGACTTTCTTGGAGAATGGAGAAAGAAGTTGGGACAGTTGCTCATCTCCTTTGAACATTAAATGGAAAACATCCCCCATCTAACTGAGACAGAGAGTACTGCCATGTCCACTTCTCCTACCCGAAGAGCTAAGAACTCTGGCAGGGAGCCAAATGCACTTCCCCTTGATATGGGCAACCTGACCCACCTGGAGAACAAGTCTGTGGAATTACGTGCACCCTGAAAAATATCAATTAGGGAACCGAGCTGTAAAAACTCAACAGGAAAACCCTGGGCCTAATCCTTATTTTGCTGTACAGCGTCTGAGTGGATTTCCCTTGGCAGTGCAGGATGGGAGAAGCCACTGCCCACGTGGGGACTCGGCGGTGGCCCTGTGATGGAGACTGAAGTTCCAGGGCCCCCCCAGCCACTGGGCAGAGGCTGCACCGACAGATTTCCACGCTTTGGCTGCTGCCATGGCTGCTCAGTGCCCCCCGTAGAGCCCAGGGCCGCGCAGGCCCATCCTCCCCTGCATCTAATAGAGACGGCACATCAGAGGCAGAGGTAGGTGGGGAGATAAGGGGGGGAAGCTTTAAACATTGCCAGGTCAGCGCAACAGGAGGTGAGCAAGTACAGAGGCAGCAAGAACTACTGAAAGTTTTTGATATAGTCCCAGGTGGACTCCCCAACACCTGTAAATGTTTCAAAGGGGGATCCCCTTTCTGTGGGCATGGAAATGTTTCAAAGGAGCCCCAATCGGTGCAATGTTTCAAAGACCACCGCTCTCTAAAAATTCCAACCCGAACTACCCCCACCCAGCTGAAAACCTTCCTAAACAGATCCCTTCCTGGCTAACCCCAGCTGAGGAGGTCGGTTCTGCTGCATAGAGCCCTCCCACGGGCCCCAGCATAAACTGAAACAAAACATCTCCCGTTTCCCTCCTCCGGGGATGGATCCAGCCTGCTCCTTCCCTGGGGACCCCGTGAAGGACCCAGTGTGCCTCTGTGTTTGTGCACAGGATATGAAGGGCTAGAGTGCAGCAGGGTAATTTTTCGGAGTGGTGTGTGGGAGTAGCACTGGAAATTCCCTGCATACTGCTTGGAAAAAAATAAACCCCCTACCTCCATGAATTATGAACAGGGCCTCCAGCTCCAGACTGAGAATCTGAGAGGCTGAAGAGGGAGGCACAGCCAACTTAACTGGATGCAGTTTTTAAGACTATGATGTCAGAAATAATTGAAGTCTTTAATCATATTAGGGACACTGCTACTTAAGAGGTATCGCTGCTACAGAGCAGGGATTCCTTTGTTGACAGAATAAAACTGTAAGCAAGTGCTTAAGATATCTCACCTATTGATTTTGTGTTTCTCAAAGCATGAGAAGAAAGTGCTGCTGAGAGGTCTTGGATTATCAAAGCCAAGGGATTTTTTACCTAAAAATTACATGTCAAGGCTAACTTCATTGTCTTGGCTCTCCTCAAATTCAAAAGAGATAAAAATCTCTCCCTGGAAATGCTTATCCTACTCAAACTCTTATCTTAGATTGGTATCAATCATTCATTTTCCCTAGACAGCATCTCAATGACTATATTAAACCAGACACCTTAACTTTAGACAGATACAAGTTCATTGAGATGAGGCCAGCCCTAAGCTCCTGAGGACACACAGTCTGAGGGCAAGCTCCTCCTGTCTCCCAAACACCTGTATGTTCACCCTGCGATCTCAGTGTCCCCCCAGCACAAACAAATCCCCATCTGTAGATCTTAAATTGACAATGATGACATTAATAATTCCTGTGAACTAGACCTGGGCTGCAGAAACAGCTATATTAGCTTCTTTCTCTCACTGCCCATCTGGCTAGACTTGTCTAACACAGAGAAGGGAAGATAAAGCAGTAAAGGAGGCAGGTGCCAGTCTGTCCTAAGGCCTGAATAAGGGAACAAAGCGCTCAGGCTATGACCAAAGGGGACAGAAGCAAGCACAGGAGGCCGTTAGTCACTCTCCCTACTGTTACCAACCCAGGACTGTGTAAATTAACACCAAAAATCTGCACAGCATTTATTGCTTGAGAAATGCTGACATCTAGCCTCTCCTTTTCCCTGCAGTATTCCCCAGTAAAGAACAAATACCAACAAATACCAGTGAGCAAACTCACTGGAAACACCTTTTTTGTGAGCAGTTGCATGTCCTGAAGGAGAGGAGGCCCAGAAGCCTTGTGAACTGAGATGCCCAGAGTGGGAGGAAGTTTGGCTCCATATTAAAGGTTTCTACACTTTGCTCTTTCCTAAACTGAACCATTGAAAGCAGTGATGACCTTAACTTAATGGACATCCTCAGTCTGTACCTCAGCAAAGCGACATGAAGATATGACACCACAGTGGAATTATCACATATTTTCGTACCACATCCTGGTATTTACAATGTTCTAGATGTACAGAACTGGGCCCATAGCACCTTCGTACTAGATAGAGTTCTTCCAAATATTACAGTAAGTGATGTACAGCTTAAAGGAAACAATGAATACACTCTTTACAAATAGCAGCACCACAATTTTCTGAGCCTCCTATGCCTTCTACACCTGTTGTTTTCCGATGGTGCCAAGAACTTTGTAAGGTCACGTGTACAATTGTATATTATTCCAGACAGCACTAATATGGGCATATACATAAATAAACTTCACATATCAGTTACTGGAAAATTAAGAAATTGCATTTTTCCGAAAGAAAAAAATAATTCCCCTCTCAAATCAAACAGAACCTTAACTCAGCATTTCATGACCTTTGTATTTAAAAATCACTTATTAGCTAGTGGATCAAAAATTAAGTTGGAGCTTGCTAAGGACTTCTTTCTTAAAATCTAGGAGGGAGCTAAATGAAATCACTATGGTCCAATTAACAAGGATCTCACTCTTCAAGCTTGCAAACAAGAGATTACATTAACACCTGCTACAAAAGCAAACATTTTTAGATATCTTTATCTTAACCTGCTTGACATTAACTTAAAACTCCTGCCTGGCTCTTGGATGAAAATTATTGTGACTGACATGTATGTTTTTCATTTGGGGGTGGGGGTTTGGAGACTGTGTCAGTCCATATTTCTCTCTCTCTGGTATTTATGCATAATCCACTTCAAAGCTAATAGGAGTTACATACCTGAATTGATGGGAGAATAATTTTCTAAATGTAAAATTGCTGAAGGAAAACCATTATGCTTATGGGAGATAAATGCTGCATATGAATGTATGAGACACAGAGAGCACTGTCGGGTCCTTGAAGGGTCTCATCCAACACATGCCTACGGTGGCATGTGTAAGTATCTTCTTGTGGTCTACGCATCAAAATAAACTGACCTCTTGGGCCAACACATATATTTATAACATCTGTCCATACAGGAAAAACCTTTCTTTGTGTTCATCAGAGAAGCAGTCATACAGCTGCAGCAGAAATACAACCCATCAGGTTACAGCAATGCTTTTACTAACTCCTGCGACAGGACTGTCATAGAAGGCAGAAAGCACCGATTTTCAAAACACTCGTATGTCTGAAAAGCTGAACTTTCTGAAGTCCAGAATTGTTGGAAAAAGTAGAAAAAACCCACTGAAATAACTCTGTAAGTGTCTTGTTTTGACAGTGTTCCTCAGGAATTCACCACACTTAGCTGGAAAATGCTAGCAGTTACATCTATTCAATGTCATGACATACAAAATTGAAACATAATTGCTCCTAAGTGGTTGACAACTGGCAAGTACATTTTACACAGATAGAGAGAAATTTATGCTATCAAATGGAA
Source organism: Cnemophilus loriae (assembly GCA_013397755.1). Classification (NCBI taxonomy): domain Eukaryota; kingdom Metazoa; phylum Chordata; class Aves; order Passeriformes; family Corvidae; genus Cnemophilus; species Cnemophilus loriae. Next base: position 1,755,946 of record VZTF01000268.1, on the reverse strand, counting down.
GATACTGTCAAAAGTTTGATTTTAATATAAATGAAAATGCTACATGAGGACTCAAAAGGATAAGGAAAAAGCTCAGCAGTAACACTTTTATAACCACATATTTAAAAAGCTTTGAAGTGAAGAATCATTACATCAAAATCATTTTCCTTGAAAAATAAAAAATAAATTACAGCACGAATATTAACAAGTTATTAGAATAGTGAATGTCAAAGAGCAGCAAAAAACAAGCAGCCAATGAGTGGCCTAGTGTAAAGAATGTCTTACCAATCATATGGTTAGCGACATGGATTTGTATCTCTCTCTCATTCTCAAAGGTCATCTGGCACTTGATGCATTGATAGGTCTTTTTCTGTTTAATAACCAAAAAGAGATTAGAGAAAACTGCACTGTAGCATAAGGCAAGTGTGATCATGAATATAGCATGTTACATGCTTCAAATTTCCTCCACTGAGGCTTTTTTTGCTCATATATCCCCAGGCCAGGCTTTTCTGGGACCATAAACACAATCTCTAATTAACAACCTGCTTTAGGAAAAATTTTAATTTTGACTTAAAAAATTTCGAATTACACTACTTGAAAATCTGACTGAGTACTTGAGCCATAATGAGATTGCTCCTGTCATTTAACCAACTGCAGTAAAACTCTCCCAGAGTGAAATAAAAGACAGAAAAGTAACTGTTTTCAGAGTAAGATCAACTTTGTAAAAAAATTCCACCTTTCATTAAACTCAAAATAGAGTAGGCAGAGCACCTATAGTTAGTTGGGGAAGTGAAGGAAGAAATCCATCTTGTATTGGTCTCTAATCAGAAATCTTGAAAAAAACTGCATTACCACAAAGAACTGTTTCCTAGTACAATCTGTTTATATTTTCTCCATCTCAAAGTCATACCAGGGAGGCCTAGTTGCAGAAGTCAGGAGACAGTGTGAAGAGGCAATTACATGAACCATTTATTCAAACAGGGAAAATGGGGTTTGCATTCAGATTTACAGCAATGTGTGTACTTGTGCAACATGGCAGGAAAAAATCCAAGAAACCATTTGCAGAAATTAAAATGCAGGTTGACAAGTTAGACATCCAACTCAGGGAAAAAAAAAAAAAAAACAAACAAAGAACCAAAAAAACATGAAGGCCAAGCTTTTGTACACTTGCAAAAACTCTTATTTCCCAAAGCAGGAGTATGGTGCTTTGGTCTGATGTACATGCTTATTTACTGCATGGGAATACGCTATCTAAATAGACATCTTTTGACATGCAATTTAGAAAAATTGGGCCTTTTGTGCCTACTTGTTTCTGGAGAATAATTTCTACTGCAACACTTGCCATTAAGCACAAGCATGAGGTCTGCATCCCCACGGCCAGAGGCAGTGGCAGCAGAGCACACATGAAATCTCTGGGTGCTGGCCACAAGCTCAGCTGAGGGATGGAAGAGAACCCCAAGCCAACAGCACTGAGAAACCCAATTCAGTAAACAACACCCTCTTAACCTTCTGAAGGAAAAATTTTTTTGGGTACTTTTTGTGTACTTTTACACTACTTTTTCTTCAGCCTCCACCTCACACCCAGGTATAGAATCCCATTTTTAGGACAGCAGTAATAAGTCAGAAGTTTTGAGTTAAGCAGAGGAGTTGCTGTCACCCCCTCTGTGCATGGGATCCAATTTCCTCAAGCACCTGCTGAGGAAAGAACAAATGAGGTACTACCAAGAGCTTAACTACTTCCCATGTCATCAATGGCAACAAGGTAGCCTGCTGGAGGTTAATGAACAGGCTGTAACACCATAACAACAAATGCACCAGTTTATGGAAGTTAGGCATATTCCATGAATTCTGTACCAGTGTGTGTTTGCTTAGGCAGGGCTTTCTAGGCTAAAACAACAATGGGTGATTAACATGATAATAGGAAGAAGGCTATACTCCATTGGCCGAAAGCTGACACAGCCAACCATTTAAAAGGAAATAGTTTGGATTGGCTAGTTATCCCTAGGCAGCTCAAGAAAGTATCCTCCTGGAGTCCATTTGGAAATCAAGGCTGTTAATGGAAAAGCAGCTGGATTTCTGCCGTACTCTTTCTGGGGAATCTATTCTGGCAGACGAGCACAGCACACGTACATGTCCTATCAAACACACTGGCACACACATGCTGAGGGCTCCTAACTTCAAAAACAAAACAAAACACAAAAAACCTTGAAAGAGCAAAATAGGATTGCGTAGTGACTGATTCATGTGGTCACATGGTCACGTTTAAAACTTGAAACCTTCCTCTTCCTTAAAACTTCAAAGCTAAGTTTGTGCCTTGTCCAATGCTTATCTCAGCTACGAAGGTTCCCTAAGTAACCAGCTGGAGGACAGCATTTCAGCCTGACTCTATTTCAAACCTTCAAAATTACATTAAACACAGACAAATGATTTAATTGATTTTGGTGCTTTGGAAAGCTACTTACTAACAGATCTGGAGACAGGATGTCTTTGTTTATCCGCAGACCCAGTGCTAACTCCTCAACATTTCACAATCTTATAAAACACTCTGCTTGGCATAAGGAGCCCTCAGCAGATTTCAGACTTCCTCTCAGTGCTACCTTTAGCCTCAGCTGAGATCTGTACATGCAGATGAGCAGCTTAAGCAAGGTGGTGGCTCCTGTGACAGGGCACCCCACTTGACATGGAGTGAGGTTAATAAATGACCTATACAGGTCTCAAATTAACTATAGCTAGATTAGCACCCAAGTGTATATGCAAGAGGTGGAAGAGCTGATTTTTTGGCTCATTAATAACTGCCTTTAAAAGACCGTCACAAAACATCCATCCATTATCAGTAAATGGGGAGCACTAGTTTTAATACAACTAAAATTAGTTGTGGTACCAAATACAATCTTCTACTACCATTTTTCTGCTTGATGAACAATATTAATGGATCAGTTATCTTTTTTTAAAGTTTTATCTTCACAAGTGGTGACAACGAAGGTGCCCACACTCTGAGGAGCTATGCGAGTCTAGGTGATGGCATCTAGGTGATAAAAGAGACCAGATGAGCACACCTTCAGCTGAGAGCTCATTCCTCACAAATTCAAGATATTTAATTCTAGTCTTGGCACAAAATTGTACTAATAACAATAGAGGGTTCTGTTTTCTTTTCTGAAAATATCTATTGTTCCCATGGGTTTTCCAGACTATCCTCCTTTAAATCTGGAAATAGTTTCCTGTTCTACAAAGAAAATATTCCTCCATTCAAGTGGATTTACAAGGGAAGAGAAGGGTTGTGGGGAAGAACAAAGAGAAGGAACTGAGTCCAAGAAAGTGTTCAGGAGAAAAGAAACTGAATAAAGGAACACAATAGGGTTTATTCTTCCAACTTTCTATGCTACCTCTTTTGCTTCTTCAGTCCAAATAAACTAGGTGGGATAAAAATAGTAACACCATTCAGGATGAAAACTTAACTGAAGTCTAAATATTTGACACTGTCAACGTTAAACAAGCATTGTTCATGATACCTAGGGTACAAAATAAAGATAAATCTGTGTAAGAGAAAGAACAGCTTGAAATGTGACTGTTTCCAGTATTAGGAAATGAGAAATCTCAATACTAAACAATTAGTCATGTTCCTCAAGGTATCCACATTCCTCTAGAAGCCACGTGGATGAATTAATAAAATGTATTTAAAACTGAAGCTGCTACACACAGAAAGATATTGAGAAAAACAAGAAAGCATCACCTCTGATGAGATCTTAATGTAATATAAAAAAAGGCCTTGAACTATTCTTGTGTCAGATACCGGAATGATATCTTTACTTGTGATGCTTTTATGAAAAAACACTTTCAGTACTATCCAAACAGAATACCTCACACAAAACTATACGATTGAAACAAAAATGGATGTTAGAGAAAACTTTTACTACTACTATGTATTTTATTTATTCCTCTTAGTGATGTCTCTTGCAGAAGACCAGTGACTTGTCTTAAAACTCCTAAAAACAAATCTTCCAAAGAGGATGTTGCCATATACACACTGCAAAAACTGTGTCTGCCTGGAAATCTATCTTGTTGATCAACATGAATGGATCCTAGGCAGGCATCCTAGTAACAAATATGATCAATTTACAGGTTTGTTGGCTACACTAAAAATGTAAGTGAGGAAGACAGAATACAGCAGGATTTTCAAGGGTTATGTGCTTTCTTTTATTCTTATGGATTAAAAAACCAGGAGCTGCCAAACAATTCTGAGTATTTTTCAATGCTCTTCTGGCTGTCTCCTACTGATCTTCAGAATAAAACCTGAAATAATTCAATAGTAAAAAACCAAACCAAAATATAATAAAATATTTATACTTCGTTTGTTGTGCTATATACACTTGCATATATACACAAACCTAAATACCTGCAGTAAAAAGGAATTGTTCCGTTACTCCTGTTCTTTTTTTCTTCCCAAATACTCTTTATTCATCGAGGGCTAATATTTATTTTCTCTCTTTCCTTCACTTTGGGGTTAAATCTTCGTTTAAGGTTTTTTCCTGAATTTCCTTTAGGCTTCCACACTCACCTCTTCTATCAAAAAATAAATAATGGCTGGTGGAGCGATTTCTGACATAGAAAGAAATTACAGATTTTATATGTTATTATCATCTTTTCCAATTTCTTGGATTTCATTCTGCTTATTCTTATTTACTCTGAAATATATACCCACTACTTAAAAATTTCATCTACCTGTGTGTTCCTTCTGACTGTACCTTGTCCTAATCTTCAACTGCTTTTCTATTTAAGAAAGAAAAATAAATGAGGTGGTTAAAAAATGAAATGTAGAAACACTCAAGAATTGGAGACAAGTAGCTCTTCTCTGAACATGTGTAGATCACTCTTCATGCATTGTGCACTATAGATTGCTCCAGTAAAGTGGTATTTTACCTGTGTGCAGCACACTAAGAAGATGACAAGAGAGTTCATGTTCAACTTGCTTAGCTTTGCTATGAAGCCAATGAAGTTAAGTAAACACTGTTCTTGAATGCAGAGATGTATCACCCTTTAAAAGCCAGTATAATTCTTTGAAAATCTCTCTATAGGCAAACACAAAGGGCACTCATTGCCTTCAGAAACCTGAGTGAAACACAATAGTTTTCAAGTGAACTGATATCAGAATTCAGGTCTTGTACCTATAATGAAGGGTAAGATAATGAATTATTCCTAATAACAATATATATATATTCCTGGGATGCTTATCTCTGATATTAGCATATGTGCAGGCCACAGACACCAGTAGAGTACCATTTGCCATCATCACAAATGCTGATTTTTCATTATCTTCTACAAAGAAACTCAGAACTTCCCTCATGGGATGAAATTCAAAGCATTTACCTTATTGAAGAACTTAAAACTTTCCCCTGAGAGAACAAGTATGAAAGCTGTCACTGAAAAGAAAGAGTTAAAGCAAGAAATAAGACAGAAAATGGCAATTTGTTCTGCTAGCTGATAGGAAGGAAAAGGTAATTCCATAGGCTCAGCAATATGAATTAGTCCTACCTAATAGAATAGAGGTATTTTTAAAGAATTTAGAAGAAAATAAAGGCCTGAGGAGGAAGAAGGACAATGACCTAGCCAGATGTAGGTATCACACCAAAGGAGGGATATTTCCATTCCTCATTCTTGTGCAAAATTATTTGCGTGTGCCTGGAGGCTTAGTCACACCCAAAGGGAACAATATCCAGTGGTTTTACCAAAAGACAGAAAACAAGAAAAGAAATTAAGCTTTCCATGGGATTAGCTGAGGAAGCTGGATCAGGGCACTGCTCCAGCGTGACAATGCCTAGCCCAGCTCGGCCGGACGCTGCTGCCCCACACGGAGCAGGGATAACAGGTCCTGCCAGGGACACAACCTGCACCAGCTCCCTTGGAGCTCAGTCCATGTCCTCGGGACATACTTAGGGCCTTCTCTTACTTACCGAGCCTCTGGTGTTCTAGTTGAATGGATGGTATTTTCAGGTGCTTTTAATTCAGTAAGATGTGTTTGTGGGTGCTTTAATTAGCAGATTGACATAAACAGGCATCTATGGCTGGAATTATTCATTAGGAGTTGGGTGCCTAATTTCCTTAGATACTTTTGAAAATCTCACCCCATCATGTTTAATTAAAAATGTCAGATGATATCAATACTCAGATGTGTCTGCTGTTGGTCTCCTGAGAAGATTTCCAAAATCCACTTCTCATTCCATCTGTTCCTGACAGAGGAAGGACTGACTTGGCCCATTCTTGAACCAAAACGTCAACAAATAATTTAAAAAGACCATAAACTGCAAATGATATTAATCTCCTGAGTAGGCTTCTGGAACCTTACTTGGATCTGCATGTTCCCAAGTAACTTGTAAGCTAAGAAACGGGAAAGCAGGCTATCTGCAAAAAGTCAAGGACAGCACACTTTTATGTAATCTGCATTAGACAACGTCCAGATTTGCTAAGAAACTACTTATCCCCTACTGGCCCCTACAGAAGGGCCATGAAGCAGGTTCTTTTAAAGTCACTTTTAAAATCATACACACACACAAACAAGCTCACATGAATGCACACAGACCTCCAAGTAGCCTCAAAACGTTCACTCTGACAGACATTCCTAGGGACAAGCTCTTTAGCACAGAAGTTTGTTTTTAGGTGAGAATTTGCGGGTAGGATGGAATTCACTACATTTTCCCTCACAAGTTCCTATATCCTCCTGCTCATTATTATTTTCCTGGTAAGAAATAATCTCATTCCTCAAATATGACAGATTAGATTTTTTTTATTGTTTTGGGTACTCAGCATCTCCATTTTTCATGAAATTGCCCCAGGTTTTCCATATCTGCCAGTTCAGTAGAATCAGAATTCATGGACAAACTCAATCCCCACTGCCCAAGTGTCTCAGCTCTCTGTTGGTAAATCTAGGGCAGTTCTGTGGTAAAAAATCTGATGCGTTGCTACCAGGAATCAAGGCACCTGCGAGGCTAAGCAACTTCTGATTTTTCTATGTGCATTACTCTACCCTTCCTCCTGTTTTGCTGTGTTTTTTTAGTAGCACAAGTGATTTGATACAGTGACAATTTAAAAAAAAAACTAGTATCAGATCAGTTCTCACATTGAAGGTCTACATTTTATCCCTCAGACACTCCAAAGTTCAGCTGTACTTACTCTGGGAACAGGGGACGTCTGGGTACCTTTCCTTTGGCCACTGGTCTCGGGTGTCAGGTCTCGGTGGTCTACCTGAATGTGGCTCTCTAGGTCTTCAGCACTTTCAAATTTGACACTACACTCTGGACACCTCAGGCTGCCACACGGCCTCTCATTCACCTCCTGTGGAGTCAAGCTCGAAGACTGTCCGTTGGTGCTCCTGGTCATGCATCCAGCACACAGGCCATAGGGAAGGCCGTTCACATCCAACTTTACCAAGTCCTGCTTATTCCGGAACTCCTTCAAGCACAGCGCACACTTGTAGAGTTTTTGCAAGGCCTGGCCGTTGGGCGATGAGGTTGCAGAGTTTCCCGCCAACTTCTGCATATGGAACGTCCCATGAATTTTCAGCTCCAGGGTAGAGGTGACCGTCTGCATGCAGACAACACAGCGAAACCCAGTAAGGGAGTTTCTGAGATCTGGATGCATCTGGCAGTGCTCGATGAATTCCTCCTCGCTCTGCAGTGGCATTTTGCAGATCCGACACGTCCCTGTATCCAAACTCTTGCTGTGAGTGACTTTGTGCTCTGTCAGGGTCAGGAGCGACGGGAAGCGTTCGCCACAGATGGGGCACATGTAGTGCTTAGCTGGGCCTCGATGGGTCTGCATGTGCTCTCTCAGGCCGTTTTCCGAGAAAAAGGTCCTTGAGCAGATATTACACTTGTGGCTACCTTTTATGAATTCTGCTTTCTTCCTAGAACAGTCATCCTCCCCAGGCCTGATGTTATGATCTCTCAAACGATGGTTCTGCAAGAGGACCTCCATAGTGTAGGCAGCCCCACAAATGTCACAGCCATACATGGGCTCAGAAGCATCCACATCGTCCTCACTGGCTTCGTGACTGTTGGAAGTGTCCGGATTCTTCATTAACATGTTCTGGATATCTGCCCCTTCTGTCTTCTTATTTGTTGGGGTCATGCCATTAGCTGTACCATTCTCAGCGTTAGCATCAAAAACACAATGTTTTTCCCTCAAGTGCTTTTCAAGCAAGATGATGGCATGAAAAGCTTTGCTACAAAACTTGCAGTTGTATTTTTTGCTGTGGGTTGTGATGTGGCACTGCAGTTCTACCTCTGTGCTGAAGGTCTCACCACAGAAGATGCATTTGTGAGACTTTGATGGATTACCCAAGTGACTATGCTTCACATGGATCTGGAGATCCACCTCCTTCCTAAAATCCCAGTTACAGGCTGTGCAACGATACATCTTCTTTTCATTGCTATGCTTGACTGCCAGATGCACTTGGATAGATACCTTGGAATCAAAAACTTCTTGGCAAAGGGTGCAGTGATACAACACAAAAGTATGCATGTCCAACAAATGCTTCTGCAAATCATCCACTGAAGAGAACTGTTTGTCACAGCTCTCACATACATAATGAGTGGAAGTTGTCATGTAATGTACAGTGAGATGTTGCAGAAGAGACTCCTGGGAATCAAAGTCTTCTTTACACTGAGGGCAAGACTGTTTCCTCAACAGCAACTCCAAATGCAACTTTAAATGGGTCTGAAAACTTTCAAAATTTGAGAACTTTAGATCACACTGATTACACGGGTATTCACCATTAGACACTGAGTTTACGCTTGCAGAAAGCCGCTGCCTTTTAGGGGAAGAGACTTCAACATCAGAAGAAACTGGACTCTGCTCTGCTTTTGACTTCTTATTGTGTGCCAGAGGAATGTTCTTGTGGTTTTCTTTAATATGCTTTGTAAGCTTCAGGATGGAGCCAAAAATGGGGGAGTTTGTGCAATAAGGGCATGAATAAACTTCCATAAAAGACTGTGTTGGCTGAATGACAGGGGAATCCAATTTTGAATTTCCTACATTGCAGTGAGTCTGCTGGATGTGCTCAGTCAAGGTAGCTTCGGTCAGAAAGCCCATGGAGCACTGGTTACAGAAGAAAGCGTTGTTGCCATCTTGAGGGGTAGCGTTTGGGCCGCAGTGAGTAATGCGGATGTGCTCCTGCAAGCTATTGATATCTGCAAACATCTCCGGGCAGTAATTACAATGAAAGGCAGAAATGTTGCTAAACTGCATCATGGGATAGGCATGGTTTTTGTGCACTTTTCTCACGTGTTCATTCAAGTTGTACAGTGTAGGCATGGAATCAAGGCAGATCTGGCACGTGTGGCTTTGCTGAGGTTTGTCTGCATGAATGGTCTTCAGATGGATCTCCAGAACAGCAAGGCTGTTGAAGTCACGCTTCGAGCAGTAGGGGCAGCTGTAAGTAACTTTAGACCAGTTCTGGCCTTCCTCTCTGTCAACAGACCTGGTTTTCTTTTGTCCTCTCAAAGGCTTTAAGGTTGAATCCGGAGTGGAACCTCTTTCCACTGACGCACTGGAGTCGGGTGTTGCGCTGCTCATGGATGCCACGCTCCCCAGGACTGGGTCAGGGCTGATGCTGTGGTTGCTGGAGTCAGGTTGTCTGTGGCTGTCCAAGTGGCAATAGACTTCCTCCACTGAAGAAAACTGCTCTGGGCACATAGGGCACTTGTGTTTTTTGTTGGCATGGGCTTGATGAATGTGTGAGAGCAGCGAGTTTTCGTCTACAAATACTTCAGGGCAATGAATACACTGCAAATCTGCCTTCTCGGAAAGCTGTGGGTGGCGTGTCATTACGTGCTTCTCCAAATCTTCAGTCTGACTGAATGTCTCTTCACAGTAATCACACATAAAATCATCCTTCTTCACCTCTTTCTCAGTCTTTGCCATATGTTCCTTGTTCTTTTTATGAGCTTGCATGTGACTCTGCAATGAGCTGGTAGATGAAAACCCACGTTTACACACAGTACACTTGAATGGTTTGCTGGAGCTGTGAGTTTTCAGGTGGATTTTGAGGTGGTCGCTGCGGGAGAACGCAGCCTCGCATTCGTGGCAATGGTACTTTTTATCCCCTGTGTGAAGCTTTATGTGGCGATCCCTACTCCTCTTGTGCTTAAAAAGCCGGCTACAGTAGGTGCATTTGAAAGGTAGTTTGTCACTGTGGATCTGCTCGTGCCTTTTAAGGTAGCTCAGGCGAATGAAGGACTTATCACAAAACTGACAGGGATACGGCAGGCCAGTCCCCCCTTCCTCCTCCCCGATGCCGAGATCACACCCATCTCCTATCATCTGAGTGGGTGATGCAACATCTTTGCTGGAGGGAGATGAAGCCACCCAGGAGAGTTGTGGGTCGTCATCACCATCTGTAATGGGAAAGCAGAAAGGAGATTAAAAACAATTCCCAGTGCATCTGTGAAATAAGGACAAAGCTCTCAACAACACTATGGGCTTCTGCTACTACAGCATTAAAAAAAAAAAATCAACTCAAAAAAACCCCCAAAAAACCCCCTTGAATTTGAAAGAAGGTTTGAGAAAGAGAAATAAAAATATATTTGTACACATTATTCACAAATATGCCAACATATAGTGTTAATAAAAAGCATTTTTCTCTAGCAGGTTTAACACCTGCTCACTGTACTGTAAAGCAATAAACAATGAATAAGGAAAGCAAAACACAATGTGCAATGAAGCAATACAAACATTTCAGAAAGCTACAGTGTTAAGTGATCACCTGTGAATTTGTGGGTCTGTTAAATGCTACATCAAGATGATTTTAAGTAATGTCTCCATTAAAAAAATCCTTCAGTTCTGTCTCAAAACTGTAACAGAATGAAAGGCTGCTCAAAGGCAGAGTTGAACATCTAGGTGGAATAAAAGCATCAGATTTGAGAAAGCTCAAGAAAATCAGAGAAGAGATCTGCACCATTACCATGTTTGCTTGTATAAAAGGTAATGTTGCCCTCTTGGTACAAAATCAAACAAATTTTTAAAAGCCCAGGAAAATCACCACTGGAGATCTCAAGACATCACAAAAGAATCAAGTTCAGGATAAACCAAAAATGGCCCAGCCTCTGTTTTAATAACTATTTCCTTTACTCAATATGAAGCTTTGAAAAATATTTTATAATTCCATATTACCATAAAGAAACACAGCACCAACTCCAGCAGCCACAGTCATTTTGGGAAAAATACATAAAATGTTGTCAGCTTTCATTAACAGAATTGTTAACAAGAAACAGAAGAGAGTGAGTTCAAATATCCTAATTCCAACAAATGCAGAGATGTTGAGCGAAACATAAATGCCACTAGTCTGATATCAAACTAAACCACAGAATGACGTAAAAATAAAGTTCACGTAAATGACGGAAGGCGCTGACCACATAGACATTTGGAAATTCCAGGAAGGAGCTGGTTCTCAAGATATACCGTCCTTATACAACGTTTAATGTTCCTACTTCAGCTTTTACTAAAACAAACCAATAAAAAAATCCCCGACTGTGCATGTAGGCTGCCACACGCGCACTCCTCATGCCGGCCAGCTACAGAGTCACCAGGCAGAGAAGGCACAAGGACGGCAAGGAGCTCTCAAAGAAGGGCTCGGCTAATGAGGGTATCACCACCGTACCAGGCAGCTCCTGCAGCACCGTTTGCTCTGGCAAACACCTGCTTTTTCATCCCAGGTAAAGAAAGAGAGCAGCTACCTTGGAAAAAACTAAACCAAATAACGACACACCAAACAACTTTTCCTGCATGATGGGGATGTCTATTTTCCAGGCCAGGCGTCCGCCCTCTGCACCCCGTGCTCCCCAGAGAGCTCTTCTCTCCCGTTTAACTAAACCTCCTGTTCCAGAGCGATGCTGGACACCAAGAACCTGCTTCTTCCTGCTCCCGAAATGCGCCTCGACTCTCAGCAAGCATCCGCGCTTCTAAGATGCTCAAGGTCTTTGTGCTCAACTAGCTCCTCCAAATCTGGCGGAGCCCAAGCCTAAAACACAGACAACGAGCTCCTGTTTTTTATGTAAACTTTTCTCAGGCTTCACTCCCCCGACCATGAACGGCTCTCTCTCTGCAGCTGCAACAAAGCCTCATGTTCCCAATTTAAGCCACCTCCGCCGCCCACCCCGCTGCCAGCACAGCTTTGCTGAGCCCCCAGGGAGCCCCCAGCCCCCGCCATCCCCCAGCTTTGCCGCCAGCCGTATCCGGGGCTCCGTCCCCACGGACCTGCGGCCACGGGCCGTCGGAGGGAAGAGGCAGCCGGCTGCCAGCACCCGGATTAGGGGCCCCGGGGAGGTGCCGGTAGCTCAGGGCTGCCTAATTCCCTCCTCTCACCAGCTGGGCTCCTCCAGGGGCAAGGAGACAAAGGGGAGCACGAGGGGGATGCTGGGCCTGAACTAGGGCAGCACATGTTGCGTTTGCTGCCGCTGCTGCTGTCTACGGAGAGGGGGAGAAAGGAGAACAGCAACAAGAGAAAAAGCACCCCACCATTTGCTAGTTACTGCTCGGGCTTACTGGCTGTAATTATAATAATTTTATATGCCTATGTGCAGAAATGTTTGTAGAAATACAGGCATTTTAAATATCTCCCCTCTCGCAGTCAGGCTGCTGGCGCCTTGTGCGGAGCAGCGGCACACAGAGCAAGGGCTGCGCCGGGAGAAGCCCGAGCTCTCCAAACGCCTCCACCGAATAAAGCTCCATTGTTCAGCTCGGAAACCTGAGATGCAATGGGCCAAATCCAGTGGTAACACAGGCTGGGCCAACTGTTTTAACTTCCTTACGTCCTTGTGCACTTATGCCAACCATTACATTGGCCCACCATGCAAACTGAACAAATCTCTAGAAAGTCTCTTTTTCCTCTGAAATGAACAGATCTACCTCAAAACACAGCCTAACATTCAAATATAGCCAGTTCCCCTCCAGCAGCTGCTCTCCAAACATATTGGGCTATTCAGAAAACAAAATCAAAGAAAGCTGGTATTAGTATTACTTTGTGAGTGAAGAACAAAACCTGTGCTAATATCATTTGGATTAAAAAAAAATTAACATTTCTCAGGTTGAAAAGCCAGATTTGTCATAAAATGGAAGCATTTACATGAAACGCAAAGATTGTCTCCTTTTGTTAGCTTCAGTTGGACTTTTTACCAATTTTGATGTTTAACTTCTAGATTCTTTTTATTCCAGCATTTTCTCTTACTTTACAGTTTTAAAAGAATTTTAGAAGAAACTTTAAGCACCAGAAACAATCTACCTGGATTTCTTACAAACAAGATACTAAATGACTAAAGACCTAAACTGAAGAAATTAGGAAAAACTCATTATCATTAATCTCTTTATGGAATGAATAATAGCCCTGTTAATTTTAACTTGCCATATTAAATTGAAGAAAAGACCTATAATGAACTGAGAAGGAAATTCTAAGGTATTTTACCACAGTAATATTTTAGTGGGAAGATATATTTTAGATGTGGTATGACATGTCTGGCAAAGATGGTTAGAATAATAATTCTACATTAATGCAATCAAAGGAATGTAGCAGAATGAGAAAAATCACTTTCAAAAAGGAGATTAAAGTCATTAAAATGGCTAATCCTGCAAAGTGGGACTGTTCTAAAATAGAGAATCACATGGCTGGTGCAAGGCTTTTGTCATTTGCGCATAAGAGAATCAAAACAAGTATTAAAAGGGTAAGAAAATTCAATAAAAAGTTTAATTAGGAAAAAAAGAGCATTAAGGAAGCTTCAGGACGTCAGTAGTCCTCAGGATATATGTGCAGGTCATGAAGCTTAAAGGGCCATTCTTGATAATCAATCTCAAAGTGGTACAGTAATTTAGCAACTTAATGTTCAGCACGTTTACAGGACTGCAAGCATTTATCATCATCAGTGAGGAGCTAATTCCAGCCTCAATGCATTCAATAAATGTATTTTTCCTTCTAATAAGAACAATTTGGCCAAACTGTAGTATAAATCATACTTCGTTCTCTATTTATCTTCCAGATAACATAAGCCAAGTTTAGAGACATATTCATGAAGCTAAAACAATAAAATGAAGTCTTAAAAAGATGTGATCTCTCTTAGAAGGGAGACAAACAGCACATCACAGATTGCCAGGAGTAAGCAGCACTGCCATCTCAGCATACACTGCTGACATTGACATATTTATTATTCCACAGTTATTTTGCTAATAGAAATATAATCAACCAGACACAATTTCACAGCCCCTGCAAACACCTTCCCCATCTCCCTGCCCAAAGGTAGCTGGAAACAGTGTGCTGCTGCTGAACTTTGAGCAGAGCTTCATTTTCTTGCTCAGCTGCCCAGGCACCCAGCCCTGGGGGCCACATTCCTGGGCAGGAGCTGCACAAACCCAGGCCACCCCCAGCTGGTTGCTTTTCCTCTTAAGAACAAAACTCAAGCACAGAGACCACATTTGCTGGCCTGGACCTGAAGCTTGTCCTTCCCTAAACCCTCTTGTTCACCAACAGAGTATCATCAGGTTCCCCTCCACTGAAAAACCTCCCTACTCTGTCTCCCCTGCGCAGGGAGAGTTCAGGTGGCTCTTCCACGGGGCCTCTGGGCGTCCCTCTACACCACGGGCATGCTGCAGTACAGCAGGCCAGTTTATTCCAGTGCCACCAGCACAGATTGAGCACCACGGGGCTCAGGAGAGCCTGCACAACCAGCCCCAGGCATCAGAAAAATCCTGGGTTTGGCCAAAGAGTCATCTTTAAGACTCCTCTCCTGAGCCCAGAAGGCATCTCCATACAGGACAATAGACCAAGGAGGTCAGATTTAGAACGTGATCTCATTCTATCAGGTTTATTCCTCTAGCACAGAGCTAGTACACAAGAGAAATACTTAAATTAACAAACACAAAACCCCGAAATCGATTGTTGAAGGAAGGATTGCTCTTTGATTTAAGCTCAGACTTCTGGTTCTCTCTGAGCCCTTCCATGATACACAAGTTAAAGATAGTCAAAGCACTAAAAATGCTTTAAGCTGTTGAAAGTTGATGGAATTCCAGCACCCAAAAAAAGTAACTTACTTTTGAAAACAAGCTTGGCATCATAAGACACACTTCTGAACTGTGCTTCAGTTCCTCATCTCCATAATAGCAAAAAGCCATCTGCTCCTCAAGGGCAAATTGTAGGGCTTACTTCTGTATAGCTGTGAAAACCCCGAGACATCCTCAGATGGAAAGTCCAGTAGAAATGCTATCAATTTCAATAATTATTATTATTGCAGATGCTTAACTATGAGAATAAAACACAGAGATTGAGGACTGACAAATCCTCAGTACTGGTTACAGCAAATTTTGCATTGCTGCACTATGTATTAAAGCCAGGGACAGATCATTACAATGGATTATAGTAAGAACCTCACATAGCATACGCTGCTCATTTACACTGCAGTGCTGGTGTGAAATAATGCAAATCAAGTTTACATAGCAAATGTTTTAAGCTCAACATTTTCAGTGCACTGTGACAGCTTTTTGCTTAATTTTTTTGTTGGAGAGTTTAGTCCCATTTTCCTGCACATTTCCCTCACAGTTATAACAAATAATTAGAAGTATCATTAATATTCCAAACGTGATTTTTTTATGCATTTATTAGCGTCAATGAACGTTTCTGTTCGTTGTGTCACAGAAGGCAATACTGCACTGTGACCCACCAGGCCTTGTGGCAATGGAAGTCCTTGTACAGTGACACTGCACCCACCTCTGAATGGCACTGTCACTGCTGGGCTGTGACTGACACCCAGCACTACTGCACACTCAAGCACACTCCACCAAATGAGAGAAAAATTATTTCTGCAACTTATAATCATTCCTCCAAAAATGTCATGCAACTGTCCGCCAGAACTGCTTAACCCACCCTTAGCCAAGGCAGGGAGGAGGGCTGGGAAGTTCACACTGCTCTGAAGAACTCTGTACACAGCTTCACACTTCAGTGACGTCAGCTTCTTCACCAAACAGTTCAGAGTTCTGTATTTTAAGGCACTATGCTATTTTTAATATATATATAAAAATATGTATAAAATGTTCAAAGCAAACATGAAATTGGATAAAAGTCTGAGAGGTGCTAATGTAAGTGGCACCACAGGCAGTACTTTCATTACTATCTCTGACTTGAGAAAAATGCAGTTATACCTAATCACATGCTTAGGAGCTAAGCATTTTTGTTGGACTAAATTACCAAAGGTTAGTGACTCTTTTCCCAATTTCTCATCTTTGCACTGCAATTCATTTTATAGTGACTTTTTTAAAAAAAGCAAGGAAGACGTCTGGCTCAATGGAAAGTATATATAATCTGATTTTTCTTCTCATGCAGAGAGTAACTTTGTATTTAGAATACAAAATCAGCACAAGACGTAGTGCAGAATTTCAAACATTAAACTTGCTGGGATGTCTGCCACACATAAACTGTTACACATAGACAGTTTAAACCTCACTGTCTTTGTTTAAACCTTTCTGTAGTGATCAAAGATACATCTAATTAGTCTTTTTTATACTGCAAGCTAAAAGTACACACAAAGATGTCTATTGAAGCTTAGCTGATATACACAAACTTGTTAAGCCAGAGTAATGCATGCCTGAGCCCTTGTCTCCCATTAGCAGAGATATCAAGGCTCAGTAATGACCATCGACAGAGTGATCCACAATTCTGTGTAGATGATAAAATAAGTTATTTTTAACATTATTTTTCCTTATGTCAAACAGTCTGTATTTTGCTGGTAACAAAAAATTAACATTTCATTAAATAAGTTATTTCACACTTCGATAAATGGCATAATAGGGCTGGAGGAGAAAGTTTTATGTTAGATCTAGGAATAAACTAAATGCTTTCAGAGTTGAATCACTGTTTTTCTTTACTCCCTTTGGAAAAGCAGCAGATACTATATTCTGCTGTGCATCATGGACTTGGGACTGAAAACAGCTGCACTCTAATTACATGTAAAGTGTACCAAAACATTCCTTTTATCACAGACTGTAAATCTGTTAGCATCTGTCTCTCCTTTGTTTCTTCCACAAGATACAAGCTTGTTTCTACATTTTTCTCACCTGTAGCGGTAATTAAAATTCATTATAAATGAAAGGAGTGAACACTAAAACAAGTTCCTCTGTGTACAGTTCTAAACTCAAATTAGAAACAGCTGTTTGCTAATTCATGCAGTGATGTTTTGTCGTGCTCTGTGAATCAATAATAACTCACTCTATTGCTACCAAAATTTTAGGGATTATATATATATTTTGCTTAGCAATTTGCTCCTCAGAAATGTTCAAATGCACATTCAGTCTTTTTTAAGTGAGATTAGAAGATGATACCTACAAAATCATCAATGAAATAACAGAAAGATCTTAATAGCTTGCTGCTTCTGCTTACCCTGCTACCTAGAGGGTCCTGTGTCATTCTTGCCTGCTTTGATGCCTACAGAGCATTTAGCAAAAGGGCACGTTGTAAGACAGATGTAAAAGAACAAAACTGTAAATGGAGTCAAGCAAATGCATCACGGATGTAACAGTCACATTGAGAGAATATTATAAAATTAGAGTTTCAGCTATGACATGTACAACTTTCAAACATTAGGAATGACAAAGCCCTCAGGAAAAAAATCCTAGTAGAATAATTATTACTTATAATAATTAGTTATAAAATTAGTTATAATAAATGGTAATACTTATGCTAATTGTTAGTAATATTTCTACACATTATGCTAGCCAGAGCTCAAACTTCATATGACCCCATTGGCCTTACACAATTATATTCTGCACTTTTTGCTACTTGATGTCAACATTTATCATGATTTCAACACTTGATTATGCAAAACAAAGAGACAACACACAGCAGTTAAGAGCTTTGCCTGCTTCCTTTTTTATCTAAGCATAGGGATGCAAGCAGGGTGGCTGCAGTGATCTGAGCAGCCCCCACGGCAGGTTTGCAGAGCCTGCCCTCCTTACAGCTTGAGTGGGGCCAGCCCTGGGCCCCGTGCTGCCCCCTTGCAGAGCCAAAGATCCAGCCCAGAGCAGTAGAAGAGCATCAGCCTCGGTGCAGGTCTCTGCAATACATGCATTACCTCATGCATTTCCTCATCTCTCTATAGAGACGTTTTCCCTTCCTGGTGTTTTGCTGCTGTTAGCAGGGAGGGTGTTCCCATACCGCACACACCTGAGCACCGAGACTGAACTGCGCGTGGAAATGAGGCCAGCGGGACAGCCTTTCTGGTGGGATGAAATGCATGAGATGAATTTGCTAGATTGATGATTTCCTCCCTCCTATTTGATCAGGCAGCTCTCAAATACAGCAGGCACCTGTTCTCAGGCTATTTTGCTGAGTACCCTCAGGCACGTGTGGTCACACAGACTCAGCTCAAGCTCTTTGCCTCAGTTCATAACCACAGCACCAGAAACACAGACTAGCTGCTCTTTGGAGAAACTCAGTGAATACAGAAGCTGAAAGTAAAGAGAGTCAGACTTTTCCCCATGAATGGACCAGATTGGTGTGATTTAATTTAATGCTTTATTGTACTCATTTTCATGTTTTTGCATTGTACTTTCAAGTGAAGATTAAGTCATCAATTACAATCCATTTAGCTCATTCATAAAAATAATTTAAGGGTCATATCCTGCACGGTGAGCAGCAAGTCCTGGAAGTCAGCACTGACAAGGACAAGCAGCACTTTCTTTCCCACAGGATATTCAGCTTGTGCAGAATCAAGTCAGAGCTCATTTTGATGGTGTGGGCAGCAGTCTGGAGAAGCAAGTGCCTTTAAAACTGGGGCAGTGGCAAACTAGGACAAAGACAGCTTTGCCAAGAGTTCTCTGATAAGCTGCTGTCACTGCTAAGACAAATGGCTATCTGCTTCTGTGCCGGTAGAGAATATTAAAGCCGCCTTTCCATTTCTGCAGAGCTGTTTCCACTCTTCTGCCATGTATCAGCTGTGAGGCAAAAGAACCACTAGAAGTGGGAAAACTGGGACAGACACCAAAAATGCTCTGTGCCCTCTGGTTAGGGTCACCAGAAGTGACTGCATTGCTAGGATGGCTTTCTATGATGTGATCTTAAACTGATATTTTGTGGTGACCTGACCTGTAAGAAAATGGGTTTGCAGGCTCTGGCTCTAACAGATGATAAGTACTTTCCAGAGAACAGAATTCTGCTCCTAAATGAGTATTTTCCATCAGTGCTCAGATGAAGAGAAGACAATTGCCATGTTCCAAACCTGAGGAAAACCTCATGTTTCAAACCTCTGACCGGTACAGTACTTTGCTGCCAAGCTTTCCGGCCTGAGGAACTTAAAGCTGGTCATACTGAGAGCAAGCTGGAGGGGAAAATAAAACCAGCTTGTTAAGTTAAAAAGAAGGAGGCTGTTCCAGACTCTCATTTTGATCTAGGTGGGAAAATTGTGACACACTTACAATCTCAACAAGTTGATGTTCATGGCAAATAGACTTAATGCTGAAAAACACATGGTGGCTGAAATTAGTCAGCAATAAACAAACAGTAAAAACCAACAACATCCAGATTTTATACTGCCTTCAAAGAAGAAGGGAACAAAAGTAAATTACATATGACAAACAGTATCAAGTAACCTGTTTTATAGCTATGCACACACATTATTGTTCTGACTTCCAAATGTGTTGTGTATTCATAGCAATCCCATTGAATTCAATAGGAACAGCAGTTACTCACCACTCCTGAAAATTCAAGTGACATAAATATGAGACATAGCAGTTCTACTAGAGATATTTTCAGAAAGGTGCATGTATTCTCTGTCCCTTTAGTGAAGTCAGGATCAAGATTTCATGCAAACACAATGAACAGAAATGAAGCTGCACTTGCAAACATCACAGCTTCCACAAGTCTGGTGAGTGTAGCCCCTCAAGGCCTTCATCTGCCTGGTTTTGGAGGGGCTTGTGTGCCCCAGTGACCCCACTGGGTATTCCTGGAGCTGAAGAAGCTGCCAGCTCCACCTGACCCAAGACTGGAAATGGGGTTTGCTCCAGCTGAGTAAATCTCCCATTCCTTAGGGACGGTGTGCATTAGGGCAAAGTACAATTAGTTAAGACTTTGGGTTTGTTAGTGAATAATTTTTAAGAAATTAATTCATTTAAAATTTAAAAAGAGCACCCACAAATGTAACAGCACACTGGTGAATATGAAGCACATTCCTGATTATCATAAACATTGGTCATGAATCTGCACCATGTTTGTAACTGGCCTGAGGGGAACTGCATGAAACAGACGTGGGAAGGAAGTTCTCCACTTATCAATATCTGACAGAAATAACTGAAAGGTTTAAAAAGAAAATAACTATAGGTTTTGTACTATGCAAGATGAAAGTCAAACAGCATGGCTTGCCTAGGAGAGACATGTATTTCGCACTGTATGGTAATGCTACTTCTCTTTTACTAACAGTGCCCATCGTTTTAAACAAGAAGAGACTTTTAAAACAAGCAAGCAAACAGACGTATTTGCCACCTGGTAAGATTGCTCTCGGTACACCAGTGTTTCCCTACAACAAACGTGCTGCATGAGAGTCCTTTCAAGTTTAACCGTCAGTGACCCAGCATCTGTGATCTGAGGATTTGCACTGCACCACACAACAAAACCATCCACCGAAAGCTGCTCTCTTCTTCCAACACATCTTTGACTGTTTTACTGAAGGGCCCGATGACAAATCGTGTGATTATGCTCTCAGGCGTTCAAAAGAAAAGCTGAGGCAACAGCCAAGGTCTGTTTCCTCAGGCTCACGACTCCATGGGTGCAGCCCAAGGAGGGATCCCGTGCCCAACACTGCCGAGAACCCGTTCAGGCTGCAGGGGATCAGCGCCGTGGTGCCCACTGCAAGCACCTCAGAGTCATGGAGCACTGGATATCCCTCTCCTGTGGGTACCCAGCACTGAGAGCAGCCCAGGCTGTGCCCCATCTCCTACACCACAAGTTTGCAGAGAGAGTTTTTGAGCATCTCTAAATTCTTTAGAGGCTTCTCAGGTTGTCAGTCAGCAGCGACCACGCTCCGGAGAAAGCCTCCCGTAGGGAGGATGCTCATCAGTGCAGGCAGGCAGGAGCAGGGAGCGCAGCTGGGGAGCCAGAGCAAATCCAACCAGGAGACGACAGCCCCTCCAGCTCTGCTCTCCTGCCAGGAGCCACACAGAGCCTGGCAGGAACCTCCCCTCCAGCCACGCTGCGCTCCCAGCCCCAGCTGCAAGCACCACACTGCCCACGGACTGGAACAGGGGGCACTTTCCTCGAAGACCCCTGCCATAGAAACACCTTTCTCCTGAATTGTTTTACAGTCTTAGGTGCTCATTTTCTCTATTCAGATGGCTCTAGTTTAACCAGCAATGCAGGTTTCCTTCTGACCACACGTGTGGTTCGTTTTTTGCCTCCCACAAAATGTGAATTGTATGATTTATTCTAGTTAGTAACTGTCTCTGTGCCTTTGCCACAGATACATAAGAGAGTGAATTTATAATGAGGAAAGGTGCAGGGCACAATTATTTGTTTAAATGGGATTAAAATTAGGGTTGCGGTGTACACTGAATCATCTCAATTTATCCCTGAAGAGAAGGAGGGATAGCAAATGTCTTGGCACTTGCAAACAAATATCTGTTTCCCCACCAACTCGTTAGCAGCACTCTTTCCATTTGAGAGCAGTCTCACACAGACATTGGCACTGATATCAGAGAATTAAATGAAATAAAGGGAAAAGCTATAGTCAATAGCTTTCCCTCTGACTTTGCCCACATGATGAGGACTGCTTATACTTACAAAAAGGTATCTGGGAATGTTAATAGAACAAAAAGCTCAGTAAAAGGAATGAGGAGACAGTGGGGAGAAATAGATTGAATTTACCCTACAAAAGTTCATCTTGACACTACAGGTACAGTAAGACTTTTTACAGAAAGGTACAGACTTTCTACACAAGAGTCTCCTAAATTAAACTTAAATGGGTAAAGCTGGAGGTAGATGTTTAGGGTAGGGGCACATTTTCTGCACAGGAAAAATGGTCAGAAAATCAAAACAGAAAAAGCAAAAGACTATTAAAAAAATAACCAACAAAAATCTCTCTGGGAACTCAGGCATTAGAGGTTTAAATGACACACTTGTACCTCCAACACCAGATGTGTTCAAAAAAACATCTCTAGTCAATTAATGGCTGAAAACACATACCCCCACCATAGAAAAGAAAAACTATTGTTTTTCATAAGCAACACAAAGAGTTTTAAAGCTCAGACCATATTCATTTGCAAAAAGGCTACTGTCCTAAATATATCTAAATAATGAAAACCCCTTGCCGCCTCCCTGGAATCCATTTGGTTTTGCCCTTCCCAGACCCACAGCCAAAGCTCCCTGCCAGGCAGAAGCACAGACTGGGCAACTCTGGTGTCTCCCACAGGAGAGTGAGAGAACAAGGTTCCCCAGATACAATTTACATTATTTTCAAGGCTTTTCTTATATTTATTTTAATTCTGGTCAATAAGGCAAAAATTTTCAGGAGAGAAGGGTTTTCTGACCACAAATAAACTGCGCTGCTGTCTAAAATAAGATCTTTAGCCCATCTCACCCTTTCCAAAACAAACAAAATTGGACAAATGAATGAAAACTCAGTAACTGCTACCTCACACCTTCAGCCAGAATTAGTTGTGAAACTGAATCCCACTTCCTTCATCTCGTAGCACATGAAAGTATGAGTACCGAGAGTTGTGAGTACCAGCCTCGACTCCCCATCTGTTCCAAACTATCTGTCTGTATTTAGAGGCTGGGGCCCTCAATTTCTGGGAGCTGATTTTAAAGACACATAAGACCTTTTCGTGTTTGGTAACAATTTTCCCATTTTTTAGGATTATCGTACCTTGTGTCTTTGGATTTTCTATGAACATAACCATATCCAGGACCTCCTGGCTACCTGACATCAGGAAGGCTGCAACATCATGTCTACCCTGAAGTCACTGTACACAGACTTAAGAGGGACTCCATTTTAATTCAGTTCTTTGGCTGGAATTGAGATACTGGATCTGATCCGATTATTTTTTTACTGTGTTACTTTGTATCAAAACACCCATTTTCCAGTGGGTGGTGGCTAACAAAACAGAAGCAGAGGTGTGAGCACAAAGGAAACAGCCATTATAAATGCTCAGAAACACCCATGTCAACACATACCAGCTGCACAATATGTACAAAAGCTTTAAAAAAGGACAACTGAGTCATTATTTTAGAGTTTCACTGTACTTTTCAATTTTAAAACATCTTACTATCTATCTAGTGTCATTAGAGAAGGTTCCATTGCATACACTGGAAATCAGACACCTCCTAACCATCTTACACAAATTCGTCAGAATTTTTGTGCAAAGTGTTATCAGGTAACAATATTTACCATGTACAGTAATTATGAAAAACTCTGAGATTGTGTAATTATGTATTTTAATTACATGATCTGATTAGGTTTTTTAATCACTTCATAAAAAGAAAGGAAATTCACTGAGGTTGTCAGAAAGTTAATAAAAATAAGGTAATTCACTGCAAAGGCTCACCATGGTGCCTTTCTAACTACTTCCTTGCTACACCCCACCGTGCCTAGGTATTGGAGGTCAACTATAAGTATTAATTTCCTTACTTTTATTAACTTTGGTGACAATATTTGTGCTCTTTTGGCATGGGTTATTTTGTTTCATTAGGAAACACTTTTCATTTAGCTGTATGATATTTTAAGACACACAGACTCCTCAAAACCAAGAAGCTGGGTGACCTGAAAACCATCAAGAGACTCGGCCTTGTCCTGCTCTTTCCTCGGCCCTCTTGGAGGGATGCTCGGGCAAGCCACTGTGTGGTGGCCACTGTCACACTGAGCTGTGTGAGCCTCCCCACCAGCCTGCAAAAACCTACCCAGCTTAGTAGTGTCAAACAATACATCAGCAAAGCTGGCTGGTCACATCAGGGCCACCAAGGCACATGGCAGCTACACAGAGGACTCGGCAGCAGGGACAGATACAACTGCTGCAGGAGCCAGGAGGCCAGGCGACCCAGGACAGCCAGCCGCGTGCCCTGGGTAGCAGGAATCACCCAGGAATCCAGCTATGAAACTCAAGCAACCCCTCAGAACCATCCTGCTGGCTGCTCACAGTGCAAAGTGGGGCATGTGGAGAGCGAGGGCTGGGGTGTGAGAGGGGTGCAAGAGGTAAGTCGCCTTCTCCCACTCCTGAGGCAGGACAGAGCATGTCTGGTTCACCTCTGGAAAACATTTTTACTAATTTTTGGATGCGGTTCTGCTCTAAGGAATCATTTTGTTTATATCCAAACTGGGAGTCTATAATGTAATACTTGGCTATTGGATTCAGCAGCTCTGTTTTATTCATTTTTGGTTTGTCCTCTCCTCCCGCCAGCCCTTCTTTATTCTTCTCCTTTCTCTTTTTACCTTTCCACCCCCTCTCCTGTGATTCTCTGGGGAGAACAAATCACTTTGGGAGGTTTAATGGACTGACAAGAGCAGAAATTTAATCGGGGTGTGCAAGCACGGGCCAGGCACCTCAGAATCAAGCGCAGTGCAATCCATTCGGGCTGCCCCACCTGTGACCCCGGCCGGGCCAGGCACCCCCTCTCCGCAGGGGCCGTACAGGGAGAGGCCCTTCCTGCTCACATGGGACCTTGGTGGTGCCTGCTTCAGGAGGAGAGGGCTGCCAGATGCTGACAAGCCAAAAGCAGTTATTTCAGGAGACTTTTTTTTAATATAGAAACAGCTGACATGAAATGCATCTCACTGGGGAGGGAAACCATGCTCCCAGAAGTAAAAGACCACTAAAAAGCCTCTTTTTTTCCAAGAGAAATCTAAAACAGTTTTGGGCCAGATATCACTTAGGTTTTTCATTTCCATTTTAGGAGACTTGCAGAGTGTCCTTCTAGTCCTGCCTCATCCATGGAGAATATTAAGGGGGCAGATGTGGGTGGATTAAGAGATGGCGCAAAGCATTTCAGAAAGTAAGAACAACCTCAAAGAATATCTGTCCCAGACAAAACAGCCACTGGTGGGGGAGCTGCCTGAGCCTCCCTGCAGCCCCCCTTGCTGTGAAAGGTTTCCCCATCCCACAGCCCTGGGCTGACAGGGGCACAAACCCAGCTGCTGCCTAAGAAAGACAGTGAAAAGCGGAGGGCACAAAATTATTTCAACAAGCTTTTATACAGAAAATGGAAAATGTTGTGTGCAATATCACAACTCCTTTTCTTTTGTACACCATTTGATGCTACGGATTACATTTGCAAGGTATAGCTTTCAATATAACATAGCCAAAAGCAACCTAACAGCATAATTTTCTTCCTGGGTACTTTACTTTTGAATTCTTCTACAGGCAATGAAACAGAGATTTGGAAAAAATAAGAAAACAAAGAAGCCCCTTCTTCCCACCTGTGTGTAAACCCGGGTAAACTTACAAGAGACCAGCTTTAGAACAACCCATGTGAATTACTCTTGCTCGTGGTGCCTGTGCTGGCCACTGCCAGTAAATCCTAATGGCACACAGGGAGTGATACCTGACACTCTGCACACTCACTGCTACAAAGAATTTGCTCAGTTGAAAAGCATGCATAGTATTTTTCTACCACCATTGCCAGCATTTTCACTTTTGCACTTTTAGACACCTTGTCTACTTGACAAAACCACAGCGTATCTGTGACATTTATTTAAAGCTTGCTTTTCTGTGCAACTGGGTGGCATAACAAGGACCAGGAAACCAGAGCTTTAAAATACATTTCCTGGCTGAAAGCGCAGATTAAGAGAGCTACAAAAGACAAATATTAAGGACAAATATCAGTCATATAAAAAAACCAGAAGTATTTTCTAGCATGAACATAACCAACCAATACCATGAGATATCCAAAGGGAAGAATCTCTATCCTTACACTCATCCTTGTCATTTTAAACTGCACTGTGCTCTTTAATAATAATCTCAAAATGATCCAAATTTCCAGGACCCTATTCTATGACAAGTTATATTCTAACAAAAATCTGTAATTTCAAAAGTTACCACGTATTACTGGCTTTTTTCCTTCCCTTCCACTTATATTTTTCATCTTGTTTCTCTCTGCCATTTCTCCATCTCATCCCAAAGCCAGATTATTACACTGCAAATATGGGGCAGGTCCAGATACCCAAGGGGACACCCAAGATCTTCCCTCCTGAGGAAACTTCATAGTGAACTCAATGACTATCTGTGATGTTTGCTGGTACTAGGGAATAATATTTCCCTTGGGCACTTTCTGGATAGAGTCTACCACCTGGGTTAAGTCATTATTACAATCAAGCAGAAAAAAAAAGGGAGGGAGAGTAGAGATGAAAAAACACTACAGCAAGCATCATTACAGCTCATCAAAAGTGCATTAGAGAACACCTGATAATATACTCTGAACATTAATGATCCTTACAATATACCATATTAATGCAGATGTTATCTGAATTCTCGGAAACAAATTTTTCCATTCACACACTTCCTTAAAATTGGTGTTGGAAAAAAACATCTCTAGAATCTATTAGTTGCCAGCATTTTTTTTCTGTCTCCAGAAACAAACAAATAAAATAACACCTCTGTATGTGTAAGTGCTGCGGATCACAAAGCTCAAATGAGTACCCTGACTTTGGGATGCTTATTGGCATGCACAGTCAACGTGTTACAGTTAAAATGGACAATGGTCAGCCAATATTAATAAAAAGGTTGTGATTGTGTTGCCTTAAATTGCATTATTATCACTACTAAGATCAATTTAACTGGCTGCCTGAAACGCTCCAATGCTGGACAGCAATTTCCCTTGCAATTTTTCCACCTTCAAGTTAGGAGGGAGACACATGAATGCCACAGAACTGATAGCGCAGCTCTGTTATAAGGTGCTAAGTGCCAGGTTAGAGCAAGAACAGCTTAGTTGTCTGAAGAGCCTAATACTTCAACCAATAACTTAAATGGAGGTCAAAAAATTAATTCTAGGCACTGCTTAAGTCCTATATTCCTCCTTTACGGAGACTGCAAATCATGTCAAGTTCTGCATAAATAGGTTTTGTGGGGGTATTAGAGGGTGAATTACTGTCATCTAGGTGCTAGTGCTTAGTAAAGCAAGGATGATCAAACCCATTTTGCCAAAATCCACTGTGAACTGCTGCTCTCAAAGAAAGGTCATCCAGCCAAGAACACTTCATAACAAAAGTGATTGAACAAAACAAAAAAATCCACTACACACATGCATTTTACAAAGGAGTGGTTTGGAAATACAACAGTCATACTTAAAGACCATTCCCTTATTGTTATTTGAAAGCTGAAGAGAAATCTTTTTCCTAAACAAGGAGCTGGTAAAGGTTTGCAGCATCTCAGAATTACTTCTAGAAATAAGGGAAGCAGGAATTATTTTTAGTGCAGCTGAGAGGCCAGGCATATTTCAGGCGATCTCCCAGAGCCTGCTTCTATACCATGTGGGACACAAACCCACAAACTATGAAAGAACCCAAATCAGTATTGTTTTCTCAAGTGACATCCATTATCCCTCATCTGAGAAAATTAACACGTGTATGCAGAAGCTCAATAAAGTAAGCTCAGAGCTAAAAGTCTAAGATTAACTCTTTATGCCTCACGATAAATGTCATCTTTTAAGTCAGCAAAATGCTAATATATTCTAATTTATATTCAGTGCTTCTGCCATTTAAAGCAAGCAGGGGCATCAAAATACAGTTAGGCTCAAGCACAGTTTCAAATGTTACAGTACACAGGGTAATCAAGAATTTCCAAATTCCAAAGAGCTACAGTGATATAAAAATGGAGATATAGAAGGGCAATTAGACCAACACATGCTGGTTTGGGTAGCATTAGGAAGAGTGTCACAAAATGAATAAAACCCAGCTTTTGTGCAAAGTCTCTTATTTTCTGACATCTGAGTTAAGCACTGTATCTAGTAGTAAAATGCTATGAATGTTAAATGTAGGCAACCTTTGTGCTCTGCCAGTTTATTTCTAGATCAAATGATAATATTTGAAGATTTCTATTCCAAGCCAGCGCTCGGTATTATTCTTCATCTTCCTGATCTGCCCAAAAGATTATATTCAATGAATCAGATATATCTTTGTCTTCTTTTTACTCAGATTAATAAATTAGGCAGCCCTTAAATCTGAATGGTACTTATTCTGAAGAGTGAAACACAAAGAATGATTGATAAGGCTGAATTTCCCACCTAAGTACATAGAAACCTCCAGGCAGGTATTAATTCTATACTGAGTTTTTCTACAACACACACTTACTCTGGCACCACAACATGCTAAAACACATCACCAGGTATCCAGAACAAAAGCTAGGAAGGCTTTTCTTGACCCACCAGGTGCATTGTGCTTGTTTCCAAATAGTGCTCTGGGATGGCTAAATGAGGAAAGCAGTGAAGAGCAAGCCATAGTTTGTGACATTAATATTTGACCAGTCAGGCAACTTTTGCAATCCCTGTGTTATTCCTCCCAGCAACACAGAAACAGATCTTGCATCTGGTGGCACGTCCTTCTCGGTGACATTTTGCTACCCAGCAAGAGTGCAGGAAACGATGTCTGCAGAACAGTGAATTCTGAAGCAGGGATAATAAAAATAATCTGATCGTTACCCTTGTGCTTTAAAAATTGGACCCCCTGGCAAGCAGCCAAAATAAAACATCAAAGAGGGCCTCCACAAGCCAGGCTCAGGATCAACATTCGTGTGAGAGCCCATCACCTACTTACCCTGACAGCAGGCAAGAAAAGTTGGAGACATCTGCTCGGAGGCCAGGGGTCAGGCTGGCCGGGCTGTGCTGCACAGCACAGGGTGGAAATGTGAGCGTGCACTGGGTATGCACGGCCAGGCTGTGCTGGGAGGGCTGCAGGGGGGCTTCTGTGAGAAGGGGCCAGGGGCTGCCCTGTGCTGGATACAGCTGGCTCCACAACAGACCCACTGCTGGCTGACCATCACTGGGCTGGCCATAACCCCCCACTGCCCAGCACTCCTGGGGCACGAACTAAAATTAAGTTTGTTTCCCACAAATCGAGTCTGTTCTGCCCGTGACAGTAATGGCTGAGCCATCTCCCTGTCTTTATCTCAACTCAGCTTTTTCATATTACTTTCTCTGCCAGTCCTGTTGAGGCTGGGGAGTGAGAGAGCAGCTGGGTGGGCATCTGGCAGCCAGCCAGCATTAGCCCACTGCAGGGCAGCTGACTGCAAAAGCCTCCCTAAACTAAGGAAGACTAAACAATACCTAAATCCGTACCTATAGGGCCTGAACTTATTGCTTGTGTTAGAGTATGTATTCCATTAAAAACATTTCTACTGATAACGTGTAATGCAAGAACTTGCAAACCATCTCCCAAACTTGATGCTGCCTGCATGCAAGTTAGATACCGAAGTTATTTTGGCCGTGTTGGGGTTCACAGGTGCTAAGGGTGATTGAAGTGGGCCAGCTTTTTCATGCAAGAAGGAAGCAGCAAGTTGTTCCACTGATGGCTTAGGAAGAAAAACAGCACATCAGCAAATGTTCCATGTCAAACACTTCCCAGACTGGGTCAAAGACAGGTTTATGTGTGTGCTGAAGCACAGGGGGCAAAAAAGTAAAAAAGCTTCTAAATTGCTGCAAGTTTTAGAAATCAAAAAATCCACTGATCAAAGAGAAACCTCCATAATATTTTCCTATAAAATAACTTCGATTTCTTGTGAAAAAATCAATAAGAGCTGATTACTGAAAATGGCAACATGAACATAAACACCCTTCAGGCATCTCGCAAGTACCTCTGCAAATCACACAGCAGTGCTAGGCCCATGCCACTGCTGCTAATCACATCCTCTCCCATTCAACAGATGAGCTTCCTGAAGTTGCAGTGGATGAGGAAACGACCAAGGCTGTGCCAGAAGGTACAACAGCAGAATACATATTCAAGATATTAGATGTCAGTGTCAGCAGTCCCTTCACACACACACTCAAACGAGGCTCCATGATGTCCCTTTCTAGGGTATCAGTGTGTACTCTTGTACTAATCTCAGACTAAAACCCTGTTGCAAGGTCTCCATGAAGCTGCTGAAGTTGATTAAAGACTATCCATGGTTTCTCATACATCTTTATTACACTGCTCCACAGCAGCACTTTGTGCTTCTTTTTTCACAGAGGGATAAAGCAGCCTCCACAAAATAAAGGACCAGTTCCACTTTTCAAGCTAAAGCATTTCACTGGATGGTGTGTTTAGCCTTCCTAGTGTGACCAATGAACATACAAGTGAGCTGGGCTCACTCTTTGCCCACAGAGGGAAAAGATGGATGTTTTGACATGAAGCATTTGCCAGACACTTGGAAAAACAGCCTTCAAAATGGTACTTGCAACTGTTTTTCCAGGTTCCAGCAAGAGAGGGGAGGGGACAGGATCATTGACTCCATCATCTGACCAAGGCAACTTCTGTTAGAAGCTGGTCTTGTTTTAATTAAAGGCACACTTGCTTTTTAACTCCAAACCTAAGATACTCAGTTTGCAAAGACCCACATTCATTCTCCTACAAGGATGTGCCAGAGACCTGTGGATGATGGCATGATCAAAAGGAAACATGGCAATAATATGTCAAGTCACAAATTATTACAGCCTCTTCCCAATGTGCAGGAGATCCCACATTCCACCCATCCATATGGTTCAGCTGGGGAGCACTTTTACCAACATAATGCCCCTTGAAAGTGAAGGTTTTCTTCCGAGTTTTTAATCACAATTGCTTGTTATTCTTAATTACTTGTTACTTCCACTACAGTATGAAGCTTAACCTGACTTCTGCTGGGAGAATACAAGTCATGAAGGTGGCTTCCTTTTTTGATAATAGGGAAAACTTTGTTAGTAGGGAGGGGGGACCAAAGCTACCTTACAATTCACACAAGCAGAATTAGCTCGATAGCAACACAAATCATAGCGTCCCTTCTTGAGACTGGTATCTATCTTTGTCAAATCCTTTACAACTGAACATCATGTAAATAAACTACAGAGAAGGGGTAGGACAACACAGTGCAGCTATCTGATAAAGAAAAACTAAGAAACTATCTTTTTCCTTCTCAAAATGAGGTTTTGGAAAAGGTATATTGAGTCTCACAGGCAGAAACAGGTGCTAAATGGCCCACAATCAGGCTATTTTACTTCTTTTGTGAATACAAACCAAACATTTCCAAACATAATAATTTCAGCAGACACATGAAAAAAGGCCAATTTAAATGTTCTTAACAGTTGTTCTGTTAAGTCAGATATTTTGTTTCTTATAATGCTGCATCTACAAGTTCATGGAAGCCATAACCCCAAAGGAAGCCATCCACTTCACATTAGCTATATCCTCCCCATCTCCTCCATGGATTTTTTGCTATGAAACAGCAAAATCAGGAGACAGCTCTGTACTTCCTCACAGTTGCACCCCACTAACACAAGGATTTACTGCCACACTGAGGGAGCCATATGGAGTCATATGCTCTTCTTTCCCGTCCCCTTTTCCTATTAAAGCTGAGACATTTAATGGGCAGTTCCCCTTAAGACACACATGGATCTACAAACATCTGGCAACTCAAGAGCCAGCAGCTCTTGCTATGTTCTTTAACTTGTCAGATTTAACCTGCAATTCAGCTTGGATCCAGGCTGTCAGTGATTTCCAGTCGTAAGAGCTACAGCACTGGCCCAGTAACATTTTCATCTGTGCAGACAAGCTGTGTGCAGTTGTAAACAGAGCAGAACTCAGCTCAAGAGTACTTCTAGGCACTAGAAAGCACAAGCCAAAACAGGCAGCTCCATACTCTCCGTTCATTAGAACATACCCTGGCACTCCATAGGGAATATTTATTGTGATGGGCCATAATCCACTTAACATCTTCTGACAAAGTCTATCAGTCTTTAACAACTTTGATTCCAGAAGTTCAATGGCAACAGGGAGGAAAATTCATAGAGAGAAAGCGACTTCCACAAGAATTCCCCTTTATGAACCTGCACACCCTGTGTTAGCAGACAGGATCATCGCTTATTTGTACCTATCAGCTTTGATGATAATTGCAACCCACTTGACACTTCAGTTGAAAGGCAGTATTACCAACAAGAAATCTGATAAATATTCAACAAAATCTAAATTAAATAATTCTATTCATCTTGAGGTCACCATCTCTAAAACTGTTTCAAAATATTTGTGTCTTAAAGAGATAGGGAGGGAGATGAGGGAACCCTACTTCTTTAGACCAAAATGACTGAATCACTGCATTAATGAATGCAACTTTTTTATTTTTCAAGTTCAGTGAAAGAATGCCATCTATGCAAAATTTTGATCCCACATTACAAAATAATTACATGATAATTACATGAGCATTAAGATGTCTACCCCCCGAGTAAAGCCACTGCACCCAACCGCTAACTAAGGCAGGCCTGGAATGTTTCAGCTTATTAAGGAGAAATCCAGCATTGAGCAAAACCTCCAGCTGAAGCAGATTTCCACTCTTTTACTCCTCTGATTTCTAATTAATAATTAAAACATGTTCCTTTCTTTGGAAACCCAATTAGACTTGCGCATCAGCCTGAAAACAAACTTTTTTTAGTAGCTAAGCTACTTCTCATGGTTTAATGGGGTGGCAGGAGTGTTTTCTACGTAGCTCCACTGACACAATTCATTTATTTCTTTCCATTCTACAATGGATATTGTAATCCATCCCCAACAATATAAACATTACATTTGCACAGCTAATTAGGATGTTGGCAGTATGAATTAGTGACCCTCTGATTTCTTCCAGTCAGGGCCGCCCCTGCTGCCTGCACTACTTAGGACTCACAATTAGGCAATTATATTTTCAGCTTCTTTTTTTCCTCTCTAATGCTACCTCTTTCCTCACATTCAGTGTGACCACATGCACCAATTGAAGAGTTGTGTTGTTTATTTTGGGGTGGTGAGCGGGGAAGGAAGGGAAGGAGAGAAATAAAGTGTCACGTTCAAGCCTTTGCCCTTTCAACCTCTGCTAACTCAACATCAGAGAATAATAGAGGGTCTGTAAGACTGCAAATTATCTCCATAAATGTTTTAAACAAGTGATTATGCAGAGTGGGTAGGAGATATATTCTGACTGGGAATGAAGCAAAAGGAAAGAGGGACAAAATAAATAAATCCTGATCTCTGGGTGCAGTGGGCTGGTACTGAACCTCTGTGCAGGGCTGCGGTCACCGAGCTGTCCCCAGCCACAGGATGATGACAAATTGGAGAGAATTCAGAAGAAGGCAACAGGCATGATTAATGGGCTGGATGGACTGACTTATGAGCAAAGGTTAAAAGGTCTGATTATATGTATCTTTGTTAAAGAACAGCTAAGGAAGATGCAGGAAATGCTTCCAAGGGGTTCATGTACGGTAAACACCATCACTGCATTCCACCGAGCTTTTGGGGAGGCCAGGAGGAGAGAAGAAAGCACAATTTTATGCTTGACACTGGGAAAACACCCGCAATAAATGTTAGAAAAGAGCTGTTTCCAACAGGAAGGACTAGAAACCTCACCATTTGAGAGCTGTAATGGACAAAGCACTAAGAAAATACACTGCAGGGGATAATGCCTGTTTTAATGTTGATGCTTGTTTAACTCACTGACTAATGTACGCTGTGGAGACATAGCATCTTTATTAAAGCACAGACTATATCTCTGAGTCCTCTGCTGTGAAAAGTTCTCCATTAAAATCAGTTATTACTAGGGGCACTGGAAACATTTTGGGCCGAGTATATGCCACTCCATATCAGCTCCCAAGCCACAGCTGAGGAATCCAGAGGATCCAAGAGTACCAGTGAGGGCAAATTAAATCTGTCAGTTCTCAAATATTAACCCAGCATTTTCTAAGTTCTGTAAACCAAACAAACAAAACCCACCATATCCCCCAGTCTAGACCACTTTGCAGAATAAAACTGTCATCTATTTTCTTCTTTAAATATGGAATCATTTTATGTCCTAGCAAATCAAGTATTTAAGAGCAAATTAACCTTGGCATTTGTGTGACTGAAGAACAAAAATAAATCAAGATTACTAAACTGTTAGAAGTAATGAACCCAATACTCTTACTTATACCCAAGTAAATTAGAAATACTGCCATTGAATTAAGCCAGTAGAAATATATTGAAGTAGAAACTGGTATAAATTAGAAGAAGACCAAGCCAAACATAACCAGAGTGACACATTCCCAGGCCATGTGCAGAGCTCAAACCAGGAAAAAGAATTTACAGTCAGCTCATGGAGACAGGAAGCAATGATGGCAGGCACAGAGGCTCCACGGCTGCTGCAGCACGAGCGAGCAAAGCTGGAAAATCCACGCGCTGCTGGCCCTCCCCACAAATCGCTACAGAAACCAGACTGCAGCACCATTGGCAAACCATTGTTTGAAGAGTAATTCCACCTCCAATTGCGCACTGCCACTATTCACAAATATAGCTGTACATACTGCCTGTAGAGACGTGAAACATTTCAACTTCTACAGCGGCCTGTCCATCATCTTTCCCATGCACAAGGCTACACACAGCCTCAAGCCAGCACAGCTGGACCTCCAGGTGCCAGATTAGGAGAAACCGAAAAGCTCTTTTTCCAAGAAAAATACAACACTCTTTTCCCCACTCCCTGCTCACGTGCATGGGTGAGAACTAAGCAGGCTTGAGGGGCTTTATTTATTCCCTGCTACAAAACCATTAAGCTCTACTGTACAGATCCGAATCTGCCAAATTCTGTCACTCCATGCTTTGTATGTAAATTATAAAAAGAGACCAGGGGAAAAAATACAGCAGAAAACAGATGCTCTGGATTACAGTGCTGGTTGTTTTTTTTTCCAGAACTACCATTTCCTTTACAGTTTCATTTATTTATTTGGTAAGCAGAGGAGCATGACACGTTCACTGCCATGAAAGGGAAGACAATGGCTTTCCCAACCTTTGACATTTAAATCCATTTCCTTCTTCGATGATGAGACAAAACCTCCTCCCTTTGACAAACTAGACTCCCCTCCTAGACAAGGAGCAGTACACAGCAGTCAATAGCACATTAGAAGTTGTATCTGGAGGCTCCATGTTTTGTTAACATTTCCAACTGCATTAGAGAGGTAAGAAACTCCATAGCTTTGTGCCTCAGTTTCCCCATGAAATAAGAAACATAATACTGAACTGCTTCACAAAGTTTGTTTAAAATGTTCCTGTGAAATGAACCAGTCTCAACAAGCAAGTATCTCAAACTGAGCTTTCAATTGATACCACTAATGCTCAACTGCACTTTGAGTTCAGCTTCTCAATTGACACCACTAAAAACATTTACACAAAAGCTTCACACATCCATGAAACTGAGCCCTCTTGTGTAGTTTACAGTACATTGAATCGCTATACATCAGCACAAGTTTCGTGGCTCTTAGGACAGCCTGTGGAAAGCACCGAGAGTAGAAAACTCTGATAAAAATCTGAAACTGAAACAACCTCAGCCCTACTGCAACCACCAACTCACAAAATCTACATATTATGGCATCGTTGATTTGTCTTGAACTGACCAAAGTTTACAGTTCAGAAGAGAAGGTGAAAAGTACTGAGAGTCTCTCATGAAACTTTTGAATGTCATTTGAATTTGAGATTTGTTATTTTCAGCTTTAACTAGTCACTGGGTCTGTCACTACACCGCAGCAGAAACTCAGTGATGCATTAACACTTTTCGTTACTAAATTCAAAACAGTTTCTCTTTTATCAAGGCTGCAGCCATGCTGCCTTGTTCACCCACATTGCCAGAACAGGCCAGTCTGGTCACAAAAAATCTTAGCCCCAGAAAGAGTTAAAAAATGTTTAAATTTGCCTTTGGTTCTTATTTTATGCACTTATTTCCAGTGCATTTCCAAATTATATTAGTTTAACAGACTAGTGTATCTAAATCTTTTTAGCCACATGTATCACTCACCAGCATTTTATTACAATGGATATGTTATTAAAGCTTAACCTTGCACTCAGTCACTAATCAAAAACAATTCAAGAAAGCAAATCAAATGTTCCAACTTAACTAAAATCTCCTCCCTTTAAGCAACAAATAAAGCCTGGCTGGGTTGCAGGGAAACTTCCACGTATCAGCATACCCACAGCTCACTCAAATCAGGCACGTTTCTTAAGTCTAAATTTAGCTGCTTGCATTTCTTCAGAACTCTAATTCCTGAATATTGTGTTGAACCTACTGAGACTGTTGAAGTGCCAGATCTTAAGGCTGCAGTCATATTGAGATTCCTTTATGGCAAATATAAGAAGCAAAGTTGCTGTAACACACAGGCAAGCGGTTGGGAACAAACACACCAGCAAAAGGATCAGGCTGAATCAGGATGAAGCCAAGATTCATCTTCCAGTCATGCTGGCAATGCTGAATCTCACCTACGTGCCAGTAAGGAGTACGTTAAGCTACTTAACCAGTGGAAGAGAAAATGATTGTACATACATATAGGAAGGTTGATTTCATGGAGACACCTCTTAGGTTTTCAAATCCCTCCTTCACTGGAAGCAGAATCAATCAACGAGCGCTCATTTTTGGACAGGATGAGACCATGCCTTCACTCGGAAAACAGGAGCTCCTAAAACTCTGCTGTGCCAGCGAAATGCCCCAGCAGCGGGGACACCTGCGTCCTCTCCGTGCTGGAATACGCAGCCGAGTTACAGCAGGTAGACAGGTTTCACCCGTGGATAACCAATCCTCATCTCCCTGGAAAGGCAAGTGCGGTGCAGACGCTGCCGGCTTTCACCACTTCTTGTGACAGAAGACGGAGCAACTTCTGTTTTGCAAGAGCAAGTTTAAAATTTATATTATAACACTGAATCCACCAAAGCTGCCAAGAGACGTTGAACTCATGGGATCTGTGAAAGTTTTTCACACCTGTGTTTTTCTCCTGTGCCTAATATTATGGGAGGCATTTTGGAGGATTTTACAATGCAAGTTTCAATGAGACACTTACAGTCTCCCTCAGGCAAATTGTCACAGCTGCAGAGGTCTGCTACCCAGCTGCCAATCAAGGCAGGCAGGGAGTATGTGCAGTGAAATCACAAAAAAGGCAGGCTTCATTAGACTGCTGAAACCTAACTAGAGGCTATCTGGGTGTGCTTGAGCCCTTAAAACAGGGTTGCTTTAGAAAGAGGGATTTTTTTTCCTTTCCAAGGGAAGAAAGGGCCCTAGTACTCATTGAGGAATGTATTGGTGCCAACTTTCCCCTTTGCAATTTCAATGTTTGTTTTCTCTGTCTAAAAAAAGAAATTACATTGCCCTATAAGCTTCTATTATTAGATTAGCTGATATAGCTGGAAAAAGTGGACAAGATTACAGGTTCCACATCCCTTTGCCAGGTCTCCAAAGTGTGTCTACTTTTTCCAGCTCTAAAAGCTGCTCCAATGAAATATTATTCCTTTCTACAACCTCTCCTTCCTTTATTTCCTTAAAGCACCCCAGCTACAAAACCGCTGGTACTAAAGACGAACTGTACTGGAAGAACTGGAAGAGAATTTTTCCTCCTTCATGCCTAACAGAAATACTCTGAGGGAACCGAACACACAGAAGTTCAGCTCAAATACTGTTCAAGTGGGAAATTTAAAAGCACATGGAAACAAGCGGCATATTGTAAGCCATTTAACAAAGTTAATTATAGGTATTCACTACATCTGGTCTTGGCCCCTATTCAGCAAAGTATTTAAGCGTGTGCTCAGGTTTAAGCAAGTGCAGGCTGAAAAGCTTACGTGTCCCATCACGTGCTCAAGTTGGGCATCTGCTGAACTACTTTGCTGATCCAGGACCATAACATATAATAAGAAGCGCCTTGAAAGTTATCTAATAAACAGCTGTTATTTTAAGAGCTACACAAACATAACACACATTTTATGTCCCTAAAAGTGTGGGTGTCATGAAGGTATAAATCCACATCTAAAATTGTTTCAGACACGAAGGTACTTATGCATATATATTTTGTGAATGAAAAGAAAAAGGCAGGGTTTAAACTAAAACATAATCAGACTCATCAAGATACCCCTGTCCATTACCACACTTAATCTTTGTTATCCTCAGTGCTTCTTTGTTATTTCTTATTGACAATTTGTTATATTTTGCCTCTAATTAGTTCTACGAGGAAAATGTTGGGATTCTGTTTTTAATTTGTGCCCATTTAGGTCTTCTTCTGAACACAAAATCCAGTGACATGAAGTTGAAACATTAATGTTTAAGTGGCTTAGCAGCAGACCTCTAATTTTCCAAATTTTCAGACAGTCACAAATCCTGCTAACATAAAAGACACTGGGGAAAGCTGAGCTCCCCCTTCATGGTGCGGGTGCCTCGAGACCTGAAGTTTGAAAATTCTGGGCTCCCTATTTACAATTACAGCCGCATTTCCCGAGTGGATTGTGCTGTGACGGCTGAACCCTGCAAATGTCAGCGGGCCGGCTCGGGCAGGGCGCAGCAGCAGAGCCATTGTTGCTGGGGCCCGGAGGGAGGAGGTGCCGCCGAGGCAGATGGGGACCGCGGTAATGCGGAGCTCCCCGGGGACACCCCGGGCAGGGGCTCCGCCAGCACCACCTGCCTTCCTGGGGCTGCGGTGGGGCGCACGAGGGGCCCCACATTGCAGGGGCACGGGGGCCATCGTGCTGCACTCCGCACGTGTGCCACCCTCCAAAGCATGGCACAGGGGGCCCTGTGTACCACCCTCCAAAGCATGGCACAGCGGCACCACATGTGCCACCCTCCAAAGCATGGCACAGTGGTGCCACATGTGCCACCCTCCAAAGCATGGCACAGTGGTGCCACATGTGCTACCCCATGCAGCCTGGCAGGGCAGTGTCCCTCCAGGCGGCTGGCAGAGGGGTTCCTGCAGGTGCCACCCCTGATGGTCTAGCACCAGGTGCTCCAGCCCCAGTGCCACCCACCCTGGCTGGAGTGCAGCTACTCGGTTTGTGTGTCCCATGATGAAGAGGCAGCACACAGAGACATACCAGGTTTCTGTGACTTCAAGACAACATTAAGAACCTCCAGCCCTTCTCTCCTGCTAATGTTACTAATAACCTCCATATTGTCATCTATCTTACCTGAGCTAACAGTTTATAAACCACCACCTGCAGCTTGTCCCTTATAGTTTATTAACATACACTAATAAACAGTATGCTTCACTCCCACTGTGCTGCCAAGTGAAGCCAGTCAGAATAACTGCATTAGCTTTGCTGTTCTTTCTCAGCACATTTTTCCCACATGGGAACAATTAGGACAAACTCCCTCCAGATTATATTTTGAGATCCATCATATTTTCAGGAAAATAATAATAATAATAATAATAAACCTTTTCACAAATGCATCTGTGGGCATCTACAGAAGATTAACCTGACTGACGCTACCAAAAGTGATAGGCTCTTAACCTCCTGAGCAGTTCCCCTGCACAGAAAGGGTTAATGCTCCCCAGGCTCTGACTTACACCTATTATGCTCAAGTTTAAAAATAAGATGTGAAAGACGCATTATATAAGGCCAGTACTGCTATCCTGCCCATCTCCTATTTTGGAATTAAAGATCATCATTGCTAACATCAAAGGGGCTGGGTGAGAATAAAAGAAAAGACAGGAACAATGAAAATAGCTACCCGACACGAACCAGATCAAAGGACCAGGCACAGAAAATGAGGAGCTAGGGGGTCCTTTAATTACTGTCCACATCCTCCAAGTCATGTGGTGAGAAAGAAGGGAAAAAAGTTTTGAAGGCCACTGGGTTTTGTCTTGCTGTGGCTCCTGTTTCCACAGTCTGTGCCAGTTCCCTACAAACTGCTCTGCTTTTTATTTTCTTAAATTTTTTTTCTTCATTTTATTAAAGTCAAATAGGACTCCTGGACTCCAAAACTCCTCCCTTATGCCAGGAGGAGGAGAGAGAAGGAGGGGTAACAGGGGCAGTAGTAGAGATAGTCTGTAGCAATCGCCTGAAACAATTTCAGGAGGACTGCTCCAGGCAGCGCCCCGGGAGCTGCTTTGGGAAGGAGAGCTCTGGCTACCTGAGGCTAGTCTTTATTTGCAGGCCTCCCGGGTTGAGAAAACTTCAAATTCACATAGGGCACTGCTCCATGGGGCAGCAGATCAAACCTGGCTACTAGCTGTTTGAGCTCAGCAGCAGAAAAAAGGATTGCTCTGGGACTGAGCATAAGTAGAAGCATGATTAAACTTCAAACATACACACCCACCCCCCCCCCTTTTTTTTATACACAGCAGACAGTTATGGCTAATATTTCAATATGGACTTTAAAAATACATGGCAAATAACTTACTCCAGCGTGCTGGCTGTGGGCTTAAAAATAATAAAAATTTAAACTAGCTGTATTATTGCAATGAAGTCAAATGCTCAGATTTACCTTTCATGGATCATTAAGGGAATGTCAAGTTATTTAAAAGGACCTCTTTTTATTTAACTCAGCCCTCAAGATTAAAATTTGGATATTTGACCATTGACTGTAGTGACATATCATACCATTTACTTCTTTCTATTTATGCTTCAAATGTGGTGCATTTCTCTCTAATTACTCCTGACTTATGTTTCACAGAATCACAGAATAGCCAGGGTTGAAAGGGACCTCTGGAGATCATCGAGTCCAACCCCTGAATGCTTATTTTTAAAAAGGCAGTATAAAACATGTCATAAGGAAGTAATAGAATAGGGATTTAAAACTGATGTGGAAGAAGCTGACCAAACTTTCTAGGAAATAAGAGTGCTTTGTCACTATTAAAAATATTCTGGAAAAGAAAAGCTCTGGGATGTTCCCAAGAAATTGTATTTGCTAATATAGACGCTAGCAGTGGACACAGACAGAAGTCATTGAAGAGGAAAATGCATTCCTGTCTCAGGTCAGTTTGCTTGGGTTTATGCTGTATGCCAAACTAGAGCATGAAAAGCATTCAAACAGAATTTTATAGACTTCGAAGAAGGAAGCTCATGTCACCAAGACAACATCTAGAAAAGGGGAACACAGGATACAAAGGCATCCTTCTTCCCATCCTATTTACAGCTTGGAAACTCCTTAGGCAAGCAGTAAGGATGATCTTTTAAGAGGCAATTTAGCCTCCAAACTCCAATGAGTGCCAAGTTACTTCATCTTCTTTCTGATGAAAGTTGCCTCCATCGCTTCCTGCTCTTGGACACTAACATGCAGTGAACAGCCATTCTCAGGAGGACAGCTGAGGACTAAATTAAGCAAATATAGACTACAAAGCTGCTTTCCAAAGTGGGCATCATG
This sequence comes from Cnemophilus loriae, assembly GCA_013397755.1. Taxonomy (NCBI): domain Eukaryota; kingdom Metazoa; phylum Chordata; class Aves; order Passeriformes; family Corvidae; genus Cnemophilus; species Cnemophilus loriae. The sequence continues at coordinate 1,714,705 of VZTF01000268.1, read as the reverse complement.
CCTAGGCTCCACATCTAAGCAGTATGCTAGGTACGTGTACCAAGTTCCAGTTAGCTGTCTTGCAAACATCCGTGTTGGGAACCTTGCCCAAACAAGCCTTCAAAGCTACCGTGGCTCTGGTGGGATCAGCACGGGAGCAGTGGGACTGGGACATTTGCCTCCCTGTTACAGGTCTCAAAGTATCACATTATCCATTTAGATAGCCTTTTGATTGGGAGAGCTTCCCTTTTGGGCTTAGCGCCAAATGCCAAGAACAGATGAGATGGTTTAAGAAATTCTCCAGGTAAAACATGAAAAGGATGCTTAAGATCCAGCTTCTGACGAATAGCTGCACTCAGGGAGCCACAAGGGCTAGGGAAATAAACATGGTCAATTAAATGAACTGATTGAAAAGAAATCAGATATCCCTTCGGGGAAAACCAGAGATGTGGCCATACAGCCACAGCAATCTTTTTGAAAGGTGGTAAATGGGGCAAAAACTGGGAAGAACTGGAGTGCCTTACTCATTTGGCAAAAGGTGGTTGCCATAAGGAAGGGAATAATCTTTAAAGGAAATAAAATACAAAGAAAAATCCATGATGGGTTCAAAAGGAGGCTCAACCAGCTCACTCAAAGCCTCTTGAAACCTCTGCACTGAGTAGAGAATTCTAATGGGAAAATACAGTAAAGGCTCTTCAGCAAATGTTCTGTCCTTTCCATAGACCGTCCCACAAAATGCACTGGTAGATGCTGATAAATCTTCCAAAACACTCCAAGATGGATTAACAAGTAGAAATTAATTGGAGTGCAAACTAATAGGGATGGTGCAGAATAAGACTCATTTTTTTTATCTCATTAGAAAAATATCTACATGCTCATTCATGGGAGGGAATAATTTTCTAATAGTTCAGCTATTTTTGATGCATTTGTTCAGACAGCCTCAGGAGACAGTGGGATCACCAAACAGGACTGCCAGAAGGTAAGGATCTGCATGGAGAGCTACCTCCACTTTGTGTCTTGCCTTTGCATCTTTGAGAGTCGAAGGCTGGGGCTGCCCAAGCCGTGGTGTGCTTTGTCTGGGCCCTGAGCTCAAGCTCAGCTGTAACTGGAGCAGGCTGAGCACACATTCTCTCCTAGATAAGTAGTCTGGAAAGGCCATAAATGTGAATGCGGGCTGTTGAGACAATGCCAGCATACCGAAAAATCAGAGTAATGAGCTCAAGCTGCCATCACTAGGAGCACGTGTGCCTTTTCCTGTCTCACTTTCTGGAAACCCATGGGTACTCCTGCAAAGGGAGGCACATCCTAAAGTGGTCCCTGACTCTAACCCAAGAGAAGGGCATCTTGCAGAGCTAATTGAGTTATTTAACCAGGAACTCAAGCAACATTTGCTGTTGAGATTGTGGGATTCTAATTTTGCCTGTGAAAGTCGATCACCTGGTTAATGCTCATCTAACTGTGCTAGAACAGAGCACTGCTCAATAAGCCTTTTCAACCTGCACCAGAAACAAAACTCAAACTTCACATTTTCTTTTTCCTCAAAAGGTTCAATCACAGAGTAATTTAGTTTGGAAAGGACATATGGAGATCACTTCTATATAAACTGTTTCTCAAAGTCATTTTTTTGCTACCAGAAGAAAGTCACCAGTCATNTTTTTTTTTTTTTTTAGGATACTTTACCAAAAAAATTACTCTAATAGGCTAACTGGAAGCCCATCTCTCACTGGCTAGAGAAGACACTACCCGACCATGCTTCCTAGGAGCAGGACACTTGCTTTCCATGTCCAAAATGGAAATGACAATGTCTCAGGGAAATCATGAGACACCCATCAATGTTGGAAAAGAAAGCAGAAGTGCCTGGCCAGAAACACAGGAAAGTAAAATCAAGTAGATGCATTTCTTCCTTCTACTAAGTTTTGGGCTTTTTTAAGAGTGGAAGATATTATCCTCTGCTGAAGTTGTTAACTTCATCTTACACTTCCCACCTCTTCTTCTGAGTCAACAATTTTAGCCTGTGTGTTTCACTTCTTAGTTGCTGCTTCCAGACCCACTCTACCTTTTACCAGTCTATTCCCCTCTTCTTCTCTCCCCATGCTCTTTTAGCATTTCTCATCTTTCTCTCACCAGTTCCCACCCTGACTCACATCCTCTGTCCCCATTTCCAGTCCTGTTACTCTAACCTTTCTCTGGAATACAATCCATCGGCTTCCCCGATTTCAAGACCTTGCTTACTCTGTTTCCATCCTTTTTATATTTCTGTCATCTCCATGGTCAGAGCATACAAGCCTATCCCTTCCTGAAGTCATTCACTCTCCTTGCCAACTGCTTTGTCTACCAGCTCTGTGAACCCAAGACCAGGGACAATGAGGGGCTATAAAAGCAATATAAAAGAGAGCATCAATGCATGGCAATGAAGAGACTGCTCTCCACATAACAAAGATCCAGAAAAAAAAAAAAAAAAAAAAAAAAAAAAAACCCACAAAAAACCCCAAAAACTGTCAAAATTACAAGAAGACCTAGGCGAATTTAATGCATATTCAAAGATTAGGGGGAAGAAGTTAAAGATTATGTGCTTCAGAAAGGCACTATTGCTCCGCTAACACTCCTTAAACCTGGCACTACCAGAGCTGAAAGAACAATTTCACAAGTCTCCTGCACACTTGCATACAACTAAGAGACAAAGCACAACTCTGATGCTTCTTAATGACTGTTCACACTGCTTGAGTGCTTACGTTCACATGGCTGTCTCAACACGAAGTAACTGATGCCTTACTGAACTTGCCCGCTTGCCCTGTATGAGATACATACTCATACTGACCATTTTTGTGCAACAAGTTTCCTCAAAACCTTTACGTTTTTCAATTCTAAAAAATTTTTAAAGATTCATGTGAGATTTCTAACACAACTATAAACCTGATGAAATCTGCAGCCAATCTGATCATTTCTCTTTGAGTTTAACTTGGATATATTCCTGCATGCTTTCACAGAATAAGCTTAAAATAACCTGGTGAATTTCCTCCTTATTCTCCAGGGCAGGTGTAATGTTCTGGCTGTGACTTGAGTGAAGCTCTGCGAATTATATGGCAAGAACAACCCCATTGTCAGAGCAGTCACCTGAAAACCACACAATACCTTAGTGACACTTTGGTAGTAGGTGTAACACACACCCAGGAACAGAAGAAGACTTGAGCTGCAAGGCCATACAGGCCTGTACAAATGTAGGGAAAAGGAAATGGTCCAGGAAAAGCAGGAGTTGTTTCACTGACAAATGTCCCAAGCTCTTAACAAAGCGATAGAAATCATTTTGGTGATGCTTCCCTCTCCATTCTTCCCTTTTCTGCTCCTCTCCATGCTGGTATTTCCTGTCTCGCTGCCACCTCCCAAGCAGCTGCTACCCTGTTCCTACTCTCCTACCTTCACTGCTTTGGGAATTCACTCAGCTTTTCCTCTAGCGTGTCCTTTATCTCTCACTGTACATTTAAAAGCTAGGATGTGGCAAAACAAGCATACAAGTCTGTTTCCCAGCAAACTTCTGAGAAGGTGTCTTTAAGGTATCTTAACTCACCCCGGTATTTGCGGGCTGTCCCACAGCCTCTTTCCCTCCATCCTCAGAGGTACTGGCCCCGCTGTGTCCCTGACATGGTGCCAGCTACCTGCTTCCCACCACTGCCACCACCGACCCCTGCCTCACCTCGCCTTCCCCTTCACCACAACCCCCCCCACCCACTGCAGCCCCTGGCCCCTCTGCACCCCACAGACACGCGTGTGGGTCAGGGGAACAGGTCCCACCTCAGCGCGGGGAGCGCAGCGTGTCTGTCCTGCTGCGGCGGCTCTGCTGTGCCTGCGCCTCACACACCCGGCACCCGCACTGGAGGTGACACAACACAGGAAAACCTACAGCCACCAATGCGCCTCGACCTGGGAGAGCACAGCCAGCCGTGCTCTTTGTTTCGGTTTTAAGTTAAAACCTGCCCCCTTTTAATTTCAGGAGTTGGTTCACGAGAGGCCAGCTCCTCCAGTTGCCTGTGACTGCCAGCGCCCTAGAGACTGGCACACACCTCGAAACTCAGCATTGCATCTTAGCATAGGGGTAATGTTTTAAATCTTTCCAGCAGAAGCTGGTTTTGTCCTTTCCCCACACCCCCATCAGGCAGGGCTGTTGGCTCAGCCCAGGGAGCATTCGATGCCAGCACAGCCCTGGCAGGCAGCCCCGCTGGCAGCAATGTGCCTCAGCATAGAGGAGCACAGAGGTGGACAGGTGCTGAGTGGGTGCACCTTATCTCCACGAATTTTACTCACTTTTATCTATCCAAATGACCTCACAGTACTTTTGCTTTGGCACATTTTTGTTTTCCACATTACTGTCAGCACTTCCAAGACCAACGGACTGAGCACACTGGCCAGGCTGGGAGAAGGATGAAAGGGGTGCCACCAAGCACTGCTCTAGTCTAAATACATCTGTCAGCCCAGAAGCAGTTCACCAGCTGTATTTAAGGTAGAGAAGGACAGTGTCACCTGTCAGCCATATCACAGTGGCTAAAGAGACAAGACCACATTACAGTTGAGGATTTAATTATACTGGAACCTGAAACGTCAAAGAAGGGAGGTTGGCAGCAGTAACCCAGTAGGCTCTCAAGCCTGTAAGACAAAAGAAAAAAAGCCCCTTTTTTCCACACAAGGAGTCTCTAATCTGAGCCATGTCCCTACCGAAGTTGATCAGCAATGGTTGTGTCGGCATTAGGCCAAAGTTTTTACGTGGTGCCTTCAAGAAAGTCATCTTTCTTCACAGCTGACTTGTCCCTTTCATAACCAATGGTCATGACAAGGCAGATTACCAGCTCTTTCAGCAGAAGAGACCTATCAGTCTGTTTGACAGGATATCAGGACACACTGCTCCTGCCCAAACAGACAGCAAATGTTCCACCCTTTCACTAGTTGGGAAGAAATCCCATGAATTTGGCCCACACATAAAGAAATCTTCTGTTGCCATTCTGAGGAAAATATGACAGAGCTCTAGTGAAAATCCCAACTTCTTCATGATTAGATAAACCACAGTGTCTTACCTCAATAAGGCCCATTCATTTTCCTAGCACATCCATACATACACTTGTTCCAGGATAGGATCCAACAAAATTGCTGCAAAACTGGGTTGGTTAATTTTTATTTCCCAAGTTAGGGTTGGGGTCTTTTTTTCCCTATCCAATGTTTGATCTCGCTGGCACTACAATACTGCTTGCCTGCCCACCCTACATAGTGCCTATATGGGAAGAAGAATACACTGTTAGAGCTTGCAAGGTTCATTTAAGATATACAATACGCTAATACAGTCTGTTAATTCTTAGAGAATGATTTTTAAAACAAGCAAAGAAATGTCTTCCACTAAAGAAAGAAAACTCCAACGTGTGAAAAAATGCCGGTTTAGGTCTGTGGTGTCATGGTCCACAGGGGAGGCTTTTCCACCTTCAATACTAATTACGTGCTGGGCAAGATACAGCACTATACATTAAGCACCATGTCTGATCAAGCAGAAGACTTTTTTTAAATGGTTTACCAGTTATTAGGTATCCTGCACTCTACATGCTGTGCTGACATAAGATTTTACTGCTTGCAGATGCAATTGCCAAAGACTAAAAGGTTTTATTTACTCAAAGCACACAAACTATACTACTATTCCTGAATGCTATATTGGGGGGAATCCCCTTAAAAGTGAAGAAAAATTTCTGGCTGACAAGTTGCTAGTGAAAAAGATCCAAAATAGCTAAATTAAACCTGGAAAGTAACTGATACAAAAATACAAATGTATTTGTAACAATCTTTTTTCCTCTACATATATCTCGAGCTGTGGGGTATGAGGTTGTGGTGGGGAGCAGGAGAGGAAGAAGGGCTGCAGAAACGCCCAACGTGTGGACGCTGTGCAACTCAGTCCCCTGACAATCCCTTTCTCTGGTGTCACTATCTGCTGGCTTTGTGGGCAAAATTGACTACTCGTCACTGGCAGTCAGCAGGCACACAGCCTGGCGACCTGAAAAAACCATTGATTTTCCCTGTCCTTAAGAGCACGCTCTGCTGAGCTTGGAGCCGCGTGGTCGTAACTTTAAGGGGGTGCATTTTATTTAATTGTGCCTTTTCTTGGCCTGAATTTCCCCCAAAAAGCTGAAGAGGGCATGTGCTTATTATCTTTTAGTGCAGCATGTGCTCGGTGCAACCTGAGCTCTTCGGATACTTCGGTCTGAAAAATTAAAAAAAAAAAAAAAAAATTAATTGCGAGGGAAAACAAGGCTGCTCTGCGACTTTGATTCAATCAATTACCATTATCTTCCAGCGCAGCCCTCCCCGCCGCCCCTGGACCAGTTGTGTTTAACTTTCTTTGCCAGTCGGCGCGGCCCCGCAGCGCGCTGGCGGAGCGGCGCTGCCGGCTGGCTGCCGCGCGGGGCTCTTATCAGCCGCTCCCAGTCAGCNCCGGCCGGGCCGGGCTCTGCCGCCGGCCGCCCCGCTCCCGCCGAGCCTCCTCCGGCGAGCCCGAACCGTCTGAAGAGAGGCAGCAACAAAACCGCAAATTTAGATTAATAAAGCATTTGTTGATTCTACAGAAACTTAGCAGGCCCCTAAGAAATCCACCAGAGACCTGTGCAGCTCCAGTAATTTTCTGTTATATTATCTTTCTTGTAAAATACTTCCCCAGACAGAGCCCCCAAAGGGGCTCAAATATCACTGTGACTAACCGAAATCAATGTGCACTCACCTATTGACATTTTTACATAGTTTTTGGATTTAGTATCCGGCCCAAAACACAATCAAATCTTCTGCCAAGGAAATAACAGGCACTTAGCTAGTCAGCTATTAGTGTTACAAAGGAAAAAATGTGGGCACCCAAGGGAGATGGGAGAGACGGCATTGACGTCAGGGGTAATTGGGTGTCTGAGAGAAATTGCCAACGGCTGGCCAAAACCCCCAGAGGCCCACACAAAGCCGAGCTGCAACTCTAATAAAGGAAAGTAAATTCTAGAAAGGGGCTTTGCTGCAAAGAAGCCTAGCAGGAACCAAAAATATCTCCCACATACACAAACACATACACACAAATAAAAAATACAAAATACGTTTAGGAGCTCTCTTTCGCACATCTGGTTTAGGCTAAAGTGCTTTCTACTCTTTTTTTTTTTTGCAGGACCACATGGATTTTTATGTTGTACCGTATGTTCAACATCTATTTTTATAATTCTTTTCTCTGAAAGAATTCAGAGCTTTAAAGAAACTTATTTTTAATCATGTGGCTTTAAACTGCAATCTCTCTGGCACCCACTCTGGCACCATTAGAAACAGTTTTGTCTTTTCTTTAAAAATCCCTGAACTTCCAAGGAGAATGAAAGGTACAGCGGAGCCATTGGAGAGCCACGGCTAAGGAGCTGTCCGACTGGTAAAACTGTATTTGCACATCCAAAACTTCTCCATCACCTGTATCTAGCTGTATGTTCCAGTGACAAAACTCCCTTCCCACTCCCTCATCCCCTCATGCATGAGACCTGAGAGAAAAGATTTCAGATCAGACACCCTGGGCAGAGTTTGGGGAGGACCTGAAGGCTGTAGCCTATTCTTGCCACTCATCCAGATCCCTGTCATATCAATAGAGACCCACTGTCCTCCTAACACTCCACCACAGATGAAGAATGAAGTGGATTTGGTCAGTTCTTACTAAGACCAATGTGTCTTCATCTCCCTTCTCCTCCCCCCAGACTTCTATTATATGCCTCCCACAACAAGACTCAAACATCTTGTCACTACTGCATTGTAAAATTCAGATTCATATTTTCCAGCATGATAAACTGCTTTATATCTTCTACACTAAATGCAAAAATGTCTCTTTAATAGGTGATGTAGAGTTTAAGCAAAGTTTCAAGAATAACAAGATGTTCAAGATCTTAATAGGTTCAAATCTGCTATTACACCTACCTGTGTCCACATCATAATTATCATCATCCGGAATCTAGTGGGTCCTTGTAAACCCATCAAGTGAGTGCTAACAATTTCACTTACAAGCTGCCCTCCACCCAACCAAAGAGCAGAGGAGGCAGAATCAGGTTAGAAAAAGGTTGAGGTACAAACAAAATGGCCACACACAAAGCACAAAGGGCTCCTTAAGCACCACAGCACCAAGGGCATAAATAAGTCTTTAACAATACACGTATAAAATAGACCTAAGTTTGAAAAGATCACAAGTGCTTGATTGTAAAACTGCATTGCAGAAAACGAAATGATTATTGCTCTCAGAGAAGGAAGAGGGCTATTAACACAAAGAAACTCTCTAAGAAATGTAAATACAAAAACCTCTCTACACAGAAAGCAGATGCAAACCAAAAAACGTCCCAGACCTTGGGATGTAAAGGTGAAATTTCTTCATCTCCTCCTGGTGAGCCCAAGTCTTGGAGACGATGGCATTCATACGGAAGAGGGTGTGGAAAGGCTCCGTTACAGTCCTACGGGACTTGGGCCAGCAGGGCAGAGGCAGAGTGGTGTGGAGGGAGAGCATCTCCACTACTTCCATCATTCCTTGGTGGCAAATCCAGAACCATTGCTCAGGCCTCCAAGTGTTACATGGGAGAGGCAGGCATTCTTCCCTCTTCACTTTCTACAGGGCTTACAGTGCACCAGAGAAAGGGCAATTAAAACCACTGGACTGACTCAGAAATATCATGTCTCTGACAGCACCACCAGAAACACTCAGCAATTAGTTTCTGTCCTGAAGTTCACATACTTACCAGTTTTATTGTGCAAATATTGCAATGAGAGTTTTTTTCAGAATTCTATCCTAATTTTTAAGAAAATATAACAACACATCCTGCAGGCAAGTAAGTACGTGTGCATGACATACGAATTAAATTATTCACACCAAAGCACAAAAAAGGAGCAGCCTTTCCTTTATGCTC